>BDMB01000007.1:3755064-3855725 GCA_016859785.1 Macrotyloma uniflorum | reverse complement strand
GTTTGTACAGTCATATGCATTGTCTTACATCAAATGCTTATAATATTTTTATATCACCTATATATAAAATAATCATTTAAATATATGTATGACTATACACGTCATCTTATATTTAACCTTTAACTAAAACTTTCCCACAAAATAAATATGTTTCAATTATTTTAAGCCAATTTATATAACAATCTATAATATTCATGTATAGTTTACACTATCTTGATTTATTATAAGATTGATATAAAAAAATAAAATATATAATTTATTTTTTTTACTTTTCAAAACTCATATCTCTTTAAAATTACCAATCATAAAATAAATAGAAGAAAAATAATGTTTTAGAAAGAACTACGTAACCCTGATTTTTCATTCTAAATGGAAATACGTAGGAACAAGGTTAATATCTTGTCGGGCCCAAATAAATTCTAATTTAACATTTTTTCTTTTTAACAATAATAATTTTAAAAATTGTTTTTACTTTATAGTTTTTTTATTTGTTTATAGGGGAAACAAATATTATAAGGTCATATTTATCTTATATATTTAATTAAAAGGTAACCTTCTTAAGACGGACGTTGTAGGGTGCTAATACCTTCCTTACACGTAATCGACTCCCGAACCCATTTTTTGTTTTGAAGCTCATTTTAGTTTTTCCATAGTTTTCCTCAATAAACTATGGTGGCGACTCCCTTTGTTCCCCTAAAAAAGATCGAATTTCTTTCTACGTTTACCGGTCCCGTCGTGACCCCGGTTACGACAATTATTCATTATTATCATGTCCTTTTAATAATCTTTTTCCTTTCTACATTTTTTTTAATATTAAAAATTTACTCTTTTTATTAGTATCCATTGCTTATGTTAGCTAATTTATAGTCTTTTTCTTTTTTCATTGGTGTTAATATCTTTTTATGTTCAATGATCTATATTTTATTCTTTTTTACCCTCATACATCCAATTATATTAATATATATATATATTTAATTTTTAGTACTTTTTTTAAAAAAATTTAAAAATTACGTAGAAAGAACACAACATTAACAAGAATTTGCCAGAAGCGTTTGTAATAGGTGAAGTAAGCCCACAAAGTTATACTGTTGGGCCGGCCTTAATTGTTGCCTTAGGCCCTTTGTTCTTTCCAATTTGTACAGATATTGTTTAATTTAATATAAAATGATTTTAAAATTCGAGATTAAATATAAAAATTAATACGAGGAGTTAAAATGATTAAGGTTATGGTTTAATTATTCATACTGTTGAAGTTACATAAAAATTTAACGTAAAAAAATGAACGAAAAGTAAAACTAAATATAAAAATAAATAATTACTGAAAAAGGAAAGATGCATATAAGTTTTAAATAAGATGAAATTACATGTTATATAAGAAAAAAAGAGTATAAGATATATTTTTTTGGTTGAAAAATAAATATTTAAACTAAAAGATGGAATTTGTTGTTAAACTTGGAAGAAAACATTTGGTGATGTTTGTGAATAGAATATTGAAATTGTCGCAAAGATTAATAATAACTAATGATGATTGACCAAGATGTGAAGTGACTAAGACCTTTTAAAATAAAATAATATTTTATCTTAAACCATATTAAACCACTTTCAATACTCAGTAAATTACCAATTTATCTTTTATTTGTCTTAAGTGAACTAATAATATGACAAATTAACATATTAATCACGTTGAAAGAGAACCAAAACCAATTTAAAAAAACTACACTTTTTTTAGTTTGCAGATCACGTGATCACATGTTACTGTGAGATCTCGAGGTAAATGTTTATATTTAAAGTATTATTCAAGGAAAGATCATATTGCTTATTTTTTTATGAATTTTTAAATCATAGTATTTGTAATTATAATGTGATGCTTAAAACAATAAAATTTAATATGTGATTGTACTAGATAAATTATTATATCGGAATAATATTATTTTCATTTATAATATTATTTAATAAAAATTATTTTAATAAATCTAAATAATAAATTATTATTTTTAATAAATTTAATGGGAATCATAGTTTTTAATAGATTTGTAGGTATATTAAATTTATTATAGTCAATTTTTAAAAATCAATTCTTAATTTATTATGTTATGAATTTTAAAAATAAATATTTAAAAAATAATTTTTAAAAATCAAATAACATATGGATACATTAAAAATGATTGTTTATGGAGAGAATTTAAATATTATTGGAGAAATAATAATATGGAGATGGGTTTTTAGGAAAAGAAAACAATGAGTGAGTAGGTCCTAATAAAGTTAAGGTTGAAAATGAAAAAGTGTGTATACTATAATTGCTCAATAAATAGTGCGTTTTGGATTGTTCTAATAAGGACTATCTGCATTTGCCGAAAGCATCACGTGGAGCCTCCTCACTTTATATACCATACAACTCAAGGGATCACCGTAGATTCATCCACCACTTCCTAAATCCTAAATCCTATCTATCAACATTCAAATCTAAATAATAACTTTCAAATAATTCTTCATAAATTCAAAATTACTTCTACATCATTTTTTTTATGTACTATTTACAAATTAAATTATGTAAAATATCTGTTTCGTATTTATTTTTAATATATTAATACTTTTCCCTTCTTATACTGTTTTTATTTTTATACTCTTCCATCCACAATTGTACTTTTTTTCTTTTTTTTCTTAAGTTTTTTTTTAATTAATATATAATGTTTTCATTTTATAACATGTTATTGTTATTTTATATAGGTTATAAGTAATTTATCTGAAATCTATTGACTTTATTAACCTTCCATTTATGTTGACGTAAATACAATTAAATTTTATTTATCATTTTATATTAATAATTGCTGATTGGCGAAATTTTAGAACATTATCTAACGGATTAACGTTCAACTTGAACTTTGAGTTTGAGACAACAATAATTTTCGTATTAGTATTATTTGGATGTTTGAGTTTAGATTCATTGTATAATCCTTTGAAGAAACAAAGTTGTATCAAATATATGCCATTTTTTTCTGCTAAAATCTTATATAGAAGTTCGAAAGAAACCCTAATTTTTAGAAAGTTGATTAAGTGGCAGATAGTGAGAAGGTCGGTGAAGGGAAGTTTGAAAAAAAGAAAATGCAGGATATATAAATGGAAAATTAGAATTTAGTAGTAACTAAGCTGGAAAATGATAATTTCCAATGTTATGATGTGTATTGACAGAAATTATACACGGGAACTTATAGACTGTGTTTTTTGACACGTTCTGCATGTAGGTCAATTTTTAATTGGGTTCTCACAAACCTAATATATACACTTTAGAATATTCCATTATTGGATGAGCCATGTGTATACATACATGTCACACTCCTACAATACAAAAGTCAAAGTCTTACCAAAATTATTCTCTTTACGTCATCTCTGATATCATCCCTAAATAATATAAACAATAATTTTTAAAAGCTACCTTTTGGCTTAAATTACTCATCTTCACCTTTTCATTATTTTTCTTGGAAAAAAAAAATGCCTCCTTAGTTATGAACTTTTCTCTCTAAAATTTAAATATGAAGTTCTTACATTAGAAAACAGGTTATTAATGCTATATCCTACTATTTTTGTTTTGTTTTAGACAATTTTCTTCTATTCCTAGTTTTTAGTTTTGATGTGTTTGTAACATAAATTCATGTTTTCTCACCGCGTGCCTACCTTTTGACTTATTTTGCTCCCTATGCCATGCATAACTAGGGCAGAGAGCCACTTGCCATGTTTTTTCAACACTTTTCTTTAAGAAAAATATATACAAAATTTCAATTGTTAATTTTATCTTAATAATCGCAATAAAATCATTTTCATGTAATTACTTAAAAAAAATAGTCATATATAAAAAAAATTACTCAAAATTGTTTCTTTTACTCATGTATAGACACGTCTCTTTCAATAAACTTTAAAGAGTTCTTTAAATAAATATGAAAAAAGAAAAAAAAAAGTAAAGAAGAAATATAAAGAAAGACTCATGAAAGGAAGATTCAAGTGATTTAAAATAAAAAATAAAAAACATAATATTCTCACAAAATTCTTTAATTTCATTCAATTCAAGGTGAAGAATATTTAAGAGGTAAAGTTTTATTAAGACTTAAGCCAAAATTCTACGAAGATGAAGAAAATTATAACTCCCTAATAGATGAGATAGTTATAATTATCAATTTGTTTAACTTCCTTATTAATTATATAAATAAATGACTTTATATATCTTCTTATTTCTTACACTTATCTATAACTTCATAAAAACTCATGATTATTCTTAAATTTCAGGAAAACTATATCATATATAGACATGCATGAAAATATTGAATGGTTATTCCTTATCTTAGGTTTATTAAAAAAATAATAACTCATACTTATAAATTAAAATTATCACTATAAATTTTATTTATGGATATTTTTTTAATTATAATTACATTTAAATTTAACTATAAGTGACTCTTTCAATTTTTTTTCGTCTAATTTTGTTAGATATAACTTTTTCTTAAAATAAATTATTAATTTAATTTTAATTTTTTTTTAGTCTTTTTTCCATTAGTTTTTTTTTTTTTTTCTAATTCCATTATATATATTTTTTAAAATTCTATAGTTAGTTAGCATGTTACAAATGGTAAATAATAAAGAAAATATCAATTTAATTAAGATGTTTTGATCTCACAGTAATATATATAACATCTCATAATTCTATATATAAAAAAAGTGACTATCGCCCATTGATGAAAAATCCTAGTTTGAATGAAGATATATAATATTATAATTTTTTTTTAATAAAAAATAATTTTATTTTAATATTTTTTATTTATTTTGATAATTATAACTGATATGCAGGTGATACTAAAATCATAAATTAATAGTATATAATAAATCCAAATATTATATATATATATATATCAATTTCTTTATTTTTATATATTTTTAAACTAAATAAAAATTATAGGTTGAAAATACGTATATATTTTTATGTACTATTTATATTTATTTATTTTCTCTTGTATTTATTTTGTATTTTGTTGGATATTAATATGAGATAATATGATAGTAGAACCCATTATGAGTGATGTATAAAGGATTGAAACGATCCTATGATGTTATAATAACCAAATTCATGACAAGCAAACATAAATGAGAAAGAATGTTTCGATGATTTAAAATATTATTCCTATGAAACAGCCAATATCAACCTTAATTTTTGAAGGTCGCTTTTGATGTTTCCATCTTCAACACATGTTTTCTCACCTGCGTGCCTACCTTTTGACTTCATGTTTTTTCTCTAAGATATTCGCAACTATGGCCATAGCCATTAATTATGATTTCATTTCCCAAAACATTTTCATTCCTTTAGTGCTATTATCATTTATGTTTTTCTTTTTCTCTTTATATTAAGGATTTTCTACTTATTTTTCTAGTTTTTTCTTCATCATTATATCATATATGAAAAAATATTATGCAGTTTAAAACCATCCCTGAAAAAGAACTACAAATGTTTTCATACTTCTGCATGTTTTCCCACCTCTTCATGGCGTGTATCACTTGAGCAAGATGAAATATAACCATTTACGGATACATGTAATCTTCTGCTAAACCTTCAACATTAGTTTGATGAAATAATTAGTGTACATACATATATTAGTGTACAAACATTTTTGGAGAGAAGAAAAAGGTTGAAAACTTGTTTTGGATTGAAATGCTTAAACCAGTGAGCAGTTTTGTACAGATTATATGACATGATCCAAGAAGAAACCTAAGAGAGATGCAGGATCAGGTTCATTGTTAAGCATATATAACTATAGCTAGGGTAGTTTCATGAGTAAAGTAAGACATTAATTTGGCAGAATTTAAGAAAGATTAAAGCAGTGTCCTTAGCCTTCTAGAAACTCTGCAATCCTTAAATTTGACATGTGAACATATGAGCAGTGACAACATAGTCATTATATTACTATTACTAACATGTAATGTATCTAAACGTCATGAAAAGATGGTGATGAACACATGTCTAAAACATGTAATAAGAATTATACTAATGATTGCTGGCACAGAACTCAGAAACCTAAGTACACGTTTTTCTGTTAGTTTGTTTATCACTTGGTACTGGGGAACTTTTTTTGGGGCCATATAGATTTCTATGGTAGTGATTTTTGATATGCTGGTACACCTAGATATGAAGACTAACAGCATAAGGTTGGATTCACTTCTGTTGTCTCCATCAATCAAAATTAACAAATCGAGAATATGTATCCAATGATCAAATAGTGATGGAACTATACCAAAAGCGGCGCTATGAAAAATATTTAGGATATACATGTGGATGTCTTTCTTTATTAGGGCACCACTAAAAATTTTCACAATCATTTTTATAAGAAAGACAAAAATTAAACTGAGAAAATAAAATAAAAAAATTGTAAAATGAGATAAATTACGTGATGAAAAAATAAAAAATAATAATTATTATAAAATAATAATCAAAAAATTACCTTACTTATTGGTCTCTAATCACTTAATTGTCTTTTTTATATATAAGCTGAAAAAAACTCATTACTATCACTTAACCACATTGAAAAAAGGAAAAAACCTTAACCACTGACCTAATCATAATGAAGGAATTTTGCATTTTTTTTTTTCACACAAGTGTTCTTTGTATAAGATACTTTTGTTTGAGATTCGTTCCATACTCAAACTTTGAATTTCCATTAAATGTTTAATTTTTGGTAGTGTAAGTATTAAATGTAATTTGTTAGGTGGAGATATTCATGAATTTAATACATACTTGTGGTTATTAATAATATATTATTAAAAAGCATAATTAAAATATATAATTTTGAAATATATATTGTATTAACTAATACAGAATTATTCTAAGTTTACTAACAATTTTGAATTAAAATATTAACTATACAGATACACTAAATATTAAAAAAATGTTTGTCCTAAATAATGATCATCTTAATAAAGTTTGGTAAGATTGTTACCCATAAAACATAGGTATGGTTTAGTAAAAAATACTAAAATAATTTACTTTATATATTATTAAGTTGGTAAATCGAATAAATTTATTCACTTTATGGTCGGTTCAAGATTTTCAAACATTTGTTATTAATTATATATATGACAGTTTTTATTTTTAAGAAACCCTAGAATGCTTTCAACCTCAATAGTCTTTAGAAGTTAGGGATAAAAACATTTGGAAAGGTACTTGATAATGTTCAGACACACTCGTATCAAAATAAATAAATTCTAGGAACACCTTTTTAATAACATACATTTTTAAATATCTTCTCTACATTGAAAAATATATTTTTCTAATATTAATTTCTATTATGGAATCTCTATTAGATTTATAATTTTAAATAAATATAACTAACATTAATATAAAATAATAAGTTACCAACATAGCTATCACAAACTCGTCTAATGGTGAAAAACTTAAATATTTTTTACTATCACTCTTCTAAATAAAATTTTAAAAAATATTTAATATATACTCTCTCTTTTTTTTCATTGAATTTTGTATCTCCCTTTTTTAATTATCACATCTATTACTTTTTCTTCTGTCTTATCTTTCTTCTTTCCACATGAATTCAAAACATTATGATTACTCTGAAATGCTTATATATGTCTGAGAGACTTCCACGTTGTCACAAGTATTACGGATTATCTTCTCTATTTAATACAATCCTAGTATTTTTCTCCAATTACTTGACCACTTAATTCATTAATTTCTTTATAACTAAAGAGTAACAAATATAAAAATATAAATAAAATATACAAAACATGAATTCAAAATATTTAAACATTAGTCCAATCTGGTAGAATGATTTTTATAATCAAAGTATATATAACACAAATCAATTGTTAAATTGTATTTTTACATAATACAAATCATATTTATAAATTTGTTATCACTCTAAAATTATTTAATATTTTACTGATATAATGATAATAAAAATAAAATTAATAGTTAATAATAATAATAATAAATTTCATTCGTTAAGTTGGTAAGTGAGTGTTGAACCTAATTTGTAGGTCTTGCCGTGGATTTACTATTATAACTTAAAATATTTTGTTCATTAATTTATGTAATTAAAACTTAAATTTTTTTTTTTTATGTTTATACCAGAAACTAGGGGTGTTCAGAATCGAACCGATTAAAAAAAAATCGAAAATCGATCTAAAAAACCGTAAATCGATTAAAACTGTAAGTTTTTGTATCACTTTGAATTTTTTTTTGCAGAACCGCGCGGATCGGTTCGGTTTGCAGTTTGGTATTTTAAAACCGAACCAAACTGAACCAAACCGCAATTATTAAATAATATTATATTTATTTTTAATTTTATTTAGTAAGGAAAACCTACTGTTGTTTATTACGACTCTCATTTTGTTAGATGCATCTTAGGATTCCTTACTTAAAACTCCCTTACTCTGATTTCATTATCTCATCATTAACTCTTATTCAAATCCATTTTCACCACACTATTTCACCTTTTTTAGTTTTTGGATTTTATTTTCCTACTAAGATCATTTATAAACTAATAATGTAACCATATGAAATCTAATCAATGTTATATTTTTATTAATTTATTATTTAAAAAGATAAAAATAGTCAATTATTAATAAAAGAATAAAATTAAAAATTAAAAAAAAAACCACAAAAATCGATATAAATCAAACCGTTAAAATTGGTTTGGATTGGTTTGAATTTTTTTTTATTTCAAAATGAATCAAAACGAACCGCAAATAATTTTTTTATTTGGTTCTGATATATTTAAAAATAAAACTGAACCAAACCGCACAACGAACACCCTAAAAAAAAACATAACTTGATAATAAATTTTGTTAAGTAATTATACTTGACTTTAATAAAGTTTTATAAGCAAATTAGAATGAAAATAAGCAATGGAAAAGAAAGGTTAATGATTGAATGATATTTTGATGTGTCCAAAGATTTATTTTGTAACCAATAGATGTTAAACATCTCATAAATGCATCTTGCTCAATTTAAGCTCTAATTAATCAAATTTTAGTTTTATAAACTAAAAATAAAACCATGAAAGTTGCAACTATTACAGAAGAGTGTGATTTATAGTAGTGAATTTTTATAAAAGGATGTGTTGAAGTATTGTAATCTGTTATAAAATAGAACAATACAATAAAAGAATAGTGAATATTATTCAACTTGGCCTTAAACCAAATAAAAACAAAGAAAATTAATTTTTTAAACGTATAACTCTTACAACTAAAACATACAAATATCTCTCTATCTTCAACTAAGCTTCCATGATGAATCCTGCATTAACAAAAACTCACTTTGGTAAGTCTAAAAATTTTGTTAATTCGTTAACACTATTGAAAATGATCAATATAACAGTTCTCATCATTTAAACCAGCAGAATCACTGTGAAAGATTACATTTATGTCTGTTATTGGAGCCAACCCCACTTCAGACCCCTATGAATCACATAGGATTGCAGAACTTGTTCACCACTCATGAGGAAGAGAATTATGAGAATTTTTTTTTGAAGTAATTTAAGCTCTTCTTTTGTCTTTTTATAAAAAAAAAAAGAAAAGAATCGTTTTATTTTCAATAAGTTCTGAAACATGTCAGTCTAGTTTTCCTAATTTTTTAAACAGGTCAAATAATTTTATTAGGAGCACGTTCTGAAAGTGGTGCCATAAAAAAGATAGGTCATGAAAAAGACAAGAAGTCTACAAGCTCCCGTGCGAAAGCATTTTTATTTCAATAAAGAACAATTGACTCTTTCTATCTTCTTCCAACAACTCACAAGTACTAATATGCCCTTAACGTTTTTTGAACCGACCAATATATAATTAACAACAAAATTATCAATATCTATATCAGTAAATTTTATAGTGGATCAAAAGTTTTTGAAGCTATATCATCATTTCCACTGTTTGTACTATTTGTTTCTGATGCATTTTGAGAACCTCGATCACTTTCTTCATTTAAAATCCCCCACATCATTGATGTGTTACATGAAAGAAGAAATCCATGCACGACCTAGAAATTTCTAATTCACATGCCCAAGTTCACTATATATCATCATAAAAGTAACTGCAACTGCTACTACTCTCCTACCCTATGTATCCTATATATCCTATACTACTACTACTACTGCAAAATGGTGAATTGATTCAAAATTTTGTTGAATGATAAGCAAAGAACAAAATGGATTGACGCCGCCATTGATATAGTGCTTGCAGAGATAGAGATAATGGATAGATGGCACAAACAAAATTGATGAACAGTGTGATTATGCAGTAATTGGCATTGGCAGTGGTAGTGTCATTGTGTGAAGTGTGTGGTCCACCAACAACAAGACATGAGCTGAAAATCGGAAGAAGGTAGAGCCATGTTAATTTGTTGTCAACGTTGTACTCTACAATATCCTCCACGTGCTGAAAAAATAAATTTATTATAATTGGATTGGACTTGTACAATAAAGTAAAGCTGGCCCTACCGCGTTGTCTCATACCTTGATCCACTGTGTGTCACACACTCCTTTTACGCTCCTTCCGATCAACACGTTTTGGAACTCAGACCCTTCCTTCAAAATCAAAATCAAAATCTTAATCCTCAACCTGCATCACAACAACCTCTTTATATATATAACAACACTTTTCGTCCTTCTTTGCCGCCGCCAATTCCATTTGATTGAAAACCACATTCATGTACTCATAGACACTCTAGAAATGGACATGGACAGGGAGAAGCATGCCATGGTTGGTGCTAGTGATTCTTCTAAGACTCATCACTCCTCCGTATCTTCTTGTGTTAATGATAATAACAACAAGTTATACAAAGGGGTGAGAAAGAGAAAGTGGGGGAAATGGGTTTCTGAAATCAGATTTCCCAATAGCCGTGAACGCATATGGCTAGGGTCTTATGACTCTCCTGAAAAGGCAGCACGAGCCTTCGATGCTGCCCTTTACTGTCTACGTGGTCGCCAAGCCAATTTCAACTTCCCCAACACTCCTTGCAACATGGACAACAATGTGCCTGTGGCTGCTCACCAATCTCTTACCCCACAGGAGATTCAAGAGGTTGCTGCCAAGTTTGCAAACGAGGACCCACTACTACTAAAATCTCTTAATCAGGAATCTAAACGTGGTGCTGATGCTGCTGGTGGGAATTCTTCATCATTTGCATCCAAGTTGTGTAAATCGGACAACATAGCTGAGAGTAGTTCTAGTACTTGTACCCCCACCACCACTGCCTCGTCATGTTCTACCACTACGCATGAATATGATGGATCGGAGCAAGTGGACCACGGGGACATGGATTGGGCATTCTTGAACGAGTTTGATTACTCCAATGTAGCTTTTCCTGTTGGATCCGACTATGATATCTGTTCTGAGCTACACAGGATGCACTCAACTTCAGGTGAGTTGTTGTATTCCACTCCACCCCCACCTCCTTTTTCTGAGGGTTACCAAGAATTGATTGAAGCCGATGAAGACCCTTTTTCTCACCAGTCATTCCTTTGGAACTGGAGCTTTTGATGTCACTCCCTACTTTGATGCCGGGTAATCATATTTCACTAGTTAATCACTAGCCAGACCATATATATATATATATAATAAACATCCTTAGTCTTTTTGTATATAAATATATATATGGTGTTGTTTCTAAATAACAATAGCTAGGACAGAACAGGACAGAACACAGGCTTTGTCAGACCATACACCCCTTACCATAATTAAGTATATGCCTAGCTATGTCGCTAGTGACCTGGTTTTCCTAGTCCTATCTATTCCATAGATTCGCACAAGCTACCTAGTATCCACAGATTGTCTTACATGTTTCCCCTTGCCAATAAAATATTTGTACTTTAGAGGTTGTTTCTTGTATACTGGTTCAAGTATATATATATATATACCTAAGTACACGCTGCAACTAATCTGTGATGTATTCCTTCTACTGTCTTTACATTTCTCTGTAAAATTAAATCTTAGTGAATTTGTATTGCTTAATTTTGCCGTGCACAAATGTATAACAATAAACAAGTTGATTTTAGTGTGTGTTCTAACTAAGTATTTCTGGATATGAAAAGGGTAAGCAGCTTTAAGAACATTACGAATTTTAATTACTCCACTTGCGCTAGCTCTTTCTTCATTGCTAGGGATTTCTATATTATATATTATCTAGGGTCTGTCTGTTTTCTATGATTAAGTTTTCATTCCCAAATTTCATAGAGATCTAAATGGGCAACTGCTGAAAACATACATATTCATATTTTGTAAAGATAAATGATATTTAGTTCCCTCACCAATCATACACATCTTGAATTATACTTCTCTACTTGTTTGGGAAAAAGGAAGTTAGTGCCAGTGTGTTAACGGTACGGTTTACATATTTTTTCTTGCCTTCTTTTAAAAAAATCAAACATATATAAATTAGGGTTTCCCATAATAGAGATTATCTCTGTTACAATATATATGCAAATAAAGTTATTTATTATTACGTAAAAAATTATTACAAAATTTAATTTATATTTAAAATTAATTTAAAAGATAAAATTTATCTTATATTATAATTAAATTTTATTTTTAATTAGTTTAGATCTCTCTAACAAATTATTTATTACAAATCAACATAGAATATCATATCTTAATATTTATTTCTCTTTCATCAATTAATTATTAATATGCTTTTATTTTAGAAACAAAGTATTAAAAGGGGTAGTTTAAAATATTGCAAGCTATAAATTTAACACTTGGATGGGAACGGCACTAAATACGTTTCATAAATATTGTTAACTACACAAAAAGTTAGAAACTTTATTTCTATATATTTAGTTGAAAACCTAGCATGCATAGTTTTATCATTCTTATGGCATGGTAATTGTCAAAGATGTGTAGCACAAGCAAGAAGAAATTAAAAGATTCATTGATTATTGCTTGAAATACAATTTGAATTATTTTTGTGGAGAAATAAAGGTTATAATAAGGTTTATCATAAATAGATAGAATAATCGAATCCAACTATTGCCCTAATCTTGAAAATTTTCTTAATTCTATAATTGGGATTTTTATTTTGTAAAATGAACAGGATATTTGCTTTGGGTTTTTGTTAGACAAATCATTTACATAGATTAAGACAAAATTGAACCTCTTCTGCTTGCAATTACTTAAGAAAATTCAAAAAACCAATCACTCTAAACGAACCCTTATATGTGTATTTATTTTCATTATGAATACCATTTAATAATTTATTAATATTCTAATCATAAATAATGCTAATCCACAAACAACTAAAGGAATATATATTATTATGTCGTTTACATAGGATTAGTTAATTATTTGAGCTATAAGATTATTATAATGAAAATATCAATCTTTGTGAAAGTATATAAGAATTGTTGATCCAAAGAAGAAGACAAATGCAGAAAATTATATAAGATAAATATGTAGTTCTAAGGTTCTCTTTAATGATATATAAAAGTGATGTGAAGCCAACCAATAATAACAAGAACATTTGAATATATTTTTTGAGACATGACCTATAAATCTATATGTTTAAAACAATCAAAGTGTTATCAAATTCCTTTATATAAAAATCGTTCTTAACATGTGTTGCCTTAATCCATAACACGAAAAGTGCATCAATACACAAGACAAAAATTATAAATTTTTCCTTCAAAAAGGTTTTCTATAACATCTATTTCATAAAATGAAAATTAACAATAAAAAACATAATAATACCAACAAAAAAAACATGATGGAAAATATATCTTATATTTACATAATGATTATGCTTAATTATCCTTTTTTATCGTTTAACTTAATATTTCCCACTAATCGATTATGATATTTCTTTAATATTTCTATTTGTATTTTTATATATAATAATCATAAATAAACTGTCACCAATGAATGATAATATTATTAAATAAATAAATAATATAATTTTAAAAATTTAATATTTTCAATATATTTTTATTTCATCTTTCATATACTCTTATTCAATCAAAGAATTTATATTTTCATTATTTTTTTTTTCAATTAACTAATTTCTTTTCACTCATCTAACACCTATTTCTTTTCTCTATGTCACTTCCTCTATTTTTTCTTCATCAAACTATTCATTAAATCAATGTGTATATTTTTTTATTTTTTTTATTTTTCTTTACAAAAAAGTCAACTACGAAATCCTGTTTGAAAAAATTTACAAAATTAAAAAAAAAAAATCCCATAACCATCAACCATTATTAATCCCTAATGATTGATCTCATCCTCATTCACATTATTTTGCATATTAAAATTTGTTAGTGTTTAGAATAAAAAAGAAAAGAATGTAGAAAAAGAAAGCCAAATAAATATTTGCATTTGTACAAAGTCCGTACTAGTAGTTGGAAGCAAAAGCCGGTGGTCAATGACAATACTTATTATGATGTTCTTTAAATAAAAAAAACGTCATTCCAATTCTTGTTATTATCTTATCCCATAAATAAAATATTATTTTATTAAATCAATTATATAAAAATAGTTAAACTTTAATTTACTATTAATATCGTATTAGACTATTAAAAAAATTTTAGATTGATATTGAATCATTATTATTCTATCATTTATAAATTTTTAATTTTATATAAAGTTAGAAAACTTTTAATGTAAAAAAGGTGTGATAGAAATTTTATATCGTTTAGAGATAAAACTAAATTAAGATTGATGCAAATCTCGTCTTATTGAACCAATTTTATGAAAATAAATTAGACTTTAATCTTCTACTAATATTTTTTGAATAAAAAATATGACATCAAGTACTAAATATTAAAATGTATGTATTCAGAACTAGTAGAAATTTTTGTGTGTGAAACAGAATTTTTTTTCTATAACATTAAATAAAACTCTTGTTGAAACAAAATAAAAATTTAAAGATTATTATCTAACGAGACATCATGGTATATTGTAAGTGGATGTGAATGTAGGTTGTCACCGGCTAGAGTTTGTTCTTTTGTTCTTCTTGAGTTGTTCGTGAGTTCTTGCTGGATTTGAGTTTGACTCTATGTTTTGGACTCTAAACACATTGAATGGTCAAAATTGGGTGTTTTGTCTGTGTACGTGTCGTGTGATAAATAGAAATATTTGAAGATTTGAAGTAAGGAAATAACAACATAACCAGGAGGGTGGACTTTGAAATTTTCCATATGACATGTTTCACAACTAAAATAATATTCTTGTTTGGAGTAGAGAAACAAGTGGTCAAATACTATAAATTAATTATTATATCTTTTCACATTGTAACCTACGTTATCATCATGCAACTTCCCAATATTTTAATTATATTATATGGTTTCATGCATATCTTCAAGCATATCTAGCAAAGCTACAACAATGAAATAAAAATAATGTACCTACCTCACAATTTTTATTTCTTTGTACTTATTGATGGTTCTACATTCATAATCACTAAATATATAATCAAGTTATATTTATGTTTCGTGTTTCAGATATCTAATTTTTAATATAATAAATATGTTGAAATTTTCATATTTATTAGATGTATAATCAAATTATAATTATAGTATATAAAAATAAATAATATGGTAAAATAATATTATTATTATTATAAAATATTTAAAATTTATTTTTAATTTCTATAATTTTAAAATGAATTACATTTTATTGTCTTATTTAAAATTACTTTTGTTTCTCTCTAAAATTACTTTAGTGATATATAAGTTGTTTTGATATAATATCACGTTAATAAAAATGATTATGTAAATATTATGAAGTTTATTAAAAACATAATAAAAATAATATTAAATCAATTTTAAAATAATAGACTACGTTAATATTAAAACTGACAATGAAATAAAATTAAAAAAATATATTTAACCCTAATTTTTTTCATACTTTTGTTCTTAATTTTGGGTTGGTTTTCCAAATCTAAAAATTAGACTCAATATATTTTTTAACACGTGGTCAGGTTAGGTTTCAGGTTGTATTATATTTAACGTTCTACTTCTAAGAGAATATATGGTTTTTGTAACAATTATATATTAATAATAAAAGATATTTAATAGTTATTACTTTATTTAATATTATGTATATTTATAATGATATTATTTTTTTTAAAATGTAACTTATTTTAAATCTATACTTCTTTTGTTTTATAAATTAATCATACATTATATTAAAAATGATATATTTTGTTAAAACAACAAGTTTACTCGGTCATATCTCAATATTTTGAGTTATATTCAGGTTCTAATTAATGATCTTGTAAAAAAATTTGGTCGAATAGAAATAATCACCTTGTCAAATTCGAGTTCTACACACATTTTTTTATTTGTTAAAATAGAATGACTAACAATATACTTTAAAGTATATCACATCAAACACTTTAACTATTGATTACAAAGAAAGTATAAAATCATGATAAAAATATTCAATAAGATATTAAATTCATAAAAAAAAATTTAATTTTTAATAAATTTTAAATTAATAAAAAAGAATAAAAAATTTATTATTAAAAATATATATAAATGAGTGAGATCGTTATTAAATAAAATGTGAGACTTAGTTAATAATGAAGTATAGAAGAATGTGTCTCAATAAAAAAAATATATATATATATATATATTATTAGTGTTTTTTAAGCTAAATTATACTTTTTAATCTTTATCTTATTTATGAGTTTTAATGTTTTTTTTTTATATATTTTTATCTTTAAAACTTGTGTCAAATTAATCATTTTAAAATAATTACAATTTTCAATTTTAAGATAGGATTTTAAAACACTTTTTTTTTACTTATTTAATATATAACTCTTATTAGATTCGTCAACATGAAAACTATGTAACTCAACAAAAGTTGACCATAACGAACGAAAAAAAAAATAGATTTTTCAATTATTTATTGTTCGTGAGACCCAGTTTCAAAGTAATTTTCACAATGATCATACCGTTTTTTATTTGAACATAGGTTGGGTTCTATAGTTTTTATACAATCCTATCTTAAAATAAGAAATATTAATGACTTTAAAAAGATTAAATTGACCAAAAATTTTAAAACATAAACTACCAAATTAATTTTTTAGAAAACAATGAACCAAAATAAAACTTATTATGATAAAAGATAAAAAAAAATATAGTTCATCGCATGTTCTAATTTGAAGGGAGCTACTTTTCAGTTTTTGAACAAATTGGGAATGTTAAGAGAATTGGTGGGACCAAAAGAATGGTACGAGGTTCTAGGACGCAGAAAATGCGGTCCTACCATTCCTTCCCTGATAATTACTTAAAACGCTACAGTAAGTAGCAACTGACAAAAACCAGTTCTGTATAGACAAGAAAAGCAGTAATACATTTGCTATTATATGATCGTTTAACGTGAGAAGCAAGTTACGAGGATCCTTTCTTTAAATAATAATCATAACTTCTGTTCCTAGGAAGTCAGTGGATTGCTTAACTTGAGGTTTAAAAGGGAAAAAGAAGTAGAAAAATTACATAAAATTTCCCACTTATTCTGTCTTGACTAGCAAATGGCAATCACTTCAGATTTAGAACACAGTTGACAAAAACCTCGACAACACTGGATATAAGCATGATGAACACTTCTGCTTGAGTATTGACACTTTGTCATCTTTTAACTAGTTAATCTTTTGGCAAAGCGAAAAAATCAAGTCTACCTCTAGAGAGGTGATCTGGCATTCTAGTTTCTAAAAATTTCTTTATCTAAAACTCAAGCACACTACGGTCTTCCTTAAATGACAAAAAGATATGGCAAAATTCATTAAACCTTTATTTAAGATAACTCATACAGTTCAAATCGCAACAGTAGTACCCTTTTGGTTAACAGATCAAGATAACAATAGAGAAATCATTGCATCAGAAGATTCCGGTCCATCGTTATTCACACTTGGTATAATGTTATCAGGAGATACAAGTTTTACAAACTCTTTGAGTTCTGTAAAGCTGCTATGCTCACTGTAAGGTACTTCATACCTGATAAACACGAAAAACTTCACTTAGTTAATAGCTGTGAAATTTTAAGGAACGCGAACCTGATCTACCAACTACCATTGTGCACACCTACAAAATAGTCCAGCGAATATGGCTAAAAAATGTACTCATGAGACCAGGGCTTTGGTAAAACAAACTCTATTGATCTAAGTAAAAAGAAAAAAAAAGATCTTGGAGATTTTGAGTTACCTAATCCATGTATATGATTCAGTACTTCGACCACAAGTATTTAATAAAATAAGACAGTAATAAAGGAAATTAAAGGGCCACCTTATAATAGTACCCTGTTGCCATCTTCTTCCAGGAGACTTCTTTTTACCTTTGCCAAACGTCCAACCAGTGGGGGAGAAAGCAACTATAAGATTGTACCTAGCCTAATAAAAGAAAAAGCGTCTGATGATTAGAAACGTAGAACTGAAAAGTTAAAAGGCAATTCAGTATAAAGATCCCCCACTAATGCTGTACAACCCAGCCACCATTATATTCAATCATGGAACAGCTCTCAAAAAAAAATATTAGATCTAAGTATGAATAAAAATTATTACTCCCTCTTTCCCTATTTATGAGATCTTTTTCAGAAAATTTGTTATCATTAATTAAATGATACATTAATCATTTTTTTTCTAAAATATACTTAATTATGACATGTGTTTATCACAACAAATCAATAAATAAATAGATACTAAAGTTTCATAGCGTTAAAAGTAATCTTTGAACAATAATACAAATTATTGTCAAATTTAATTAATTTTTTTAAAGAGTTTTAATTAGTTCATCTATATGCGTACATCAAGATATGCTCCCTTTACATAGAAAAATACCACAAAGTTAGCATATGGTGTCTGTGCCATGAAAAACAAGTAGCAGCACTCACCGTATATTGACTTGATATGTGCTTCAATCTTTTGAAGCTTGCGAGCGTCCACATAGGGGCAACGTGAATGTTGCTTTCATTTTCATTTGAAGTGAACCACTGCATATCCTCCTCCTTAAATTCCAAACATTTTAAAAGACGCAACTTTGCCGCAGTCACGTGAACCTTTGTACGAAGAGAACGAGCTACCTCCAAGAATAACCTTTCTTTTCCTATAAAAACAAAGGAAAATAGCGATGGAAAGAGAACATCCAAGATCATTTTACTTTTCCTCGTTAAATTTTTTAAATGCCGAAGATAAGCATTGTAAAGTGTAATATAAATCCAGAATGAAAGTCGTCTTGAACTCTACCAATTGTATAGCTGCCGATCAGAAAAAGTGTCTTGGGATTAAAAGTTTCTGCTTGAATGGCATCAATAACGAATTGTATTATAGCCTCTTGTTTTGGAAAGTCATACTGCAATGAAACAGAGAACAAATATTGAAAGCAATAATTATTGAGAATCAAAGGAAAAATTATATGAAGTTATGAACTGATTTTAACAAGATGAATGTAATCCAGTGATTCTATAATGTGCAAAGATTATTGGAAAAATGGATGTACTCGTGTTTTTGGGAAAAGACTTGGGGAAAGGCAAAAGTTTGTTGCATTTTGTCACCTATTCATTTAGTTTTAGACTGTATTATATTTTCAGTCTTCTATCTTTTACTAATTCGATTTGGTCATTTATCTTCTAAAAAATTAAATTTAATCATTTATATTTTTAAAGTGAATCAAAATTATTCTTATCTAAATTTTAACTTAATAATAGTTTAATCATTAAAGATGTACAACTTTCATAAAACAAAACAACTCTTTAAAATATTTTCACTACACAGTGGTGGATTTTAACCACCACTATAATAAAAATATAAAAACCCCACCCCACCACTATAGGCTTGCATACTTAATCTTCTGATAAGAATAAAATACTACCAA
Source organism: Macrotyloma uniflorum (assembly GCA_016859785.1). Lineage (NCBI taxonomy): Eukaryota > Viridiplantae > Streptophyta > Magnoliopsida > Fabales > Fabaceae > Macrotyloma > Macrotyloma uniflorum. The sequence continues at coordinate 3,835,881 of BDMB01000007.1, read as the reverse complement.
TTTCTGTAGTAAAATTACCATGATCGTCTATGTCAAAGATGCATATATATATAGTTAAGCTAGTATCGATTTATTCAAAAGACAAGCAATATTAGGCATACTATTACTAATTAATTCAAACATATCAGTGTCTTTGGATAACCTTTTAAAAAATGTTTTCACGATGAACATTTTTCCTGAAAGCAACTTTCTCTAACTAAAAAAGATCCAAACTGAGTTAGACTTTGTATAGAAAACTAACATAATTGGTAAAGATTAATATCCCAGAAACAACCTCCTATGTTTCAAGAAGCTAGCAAATATAAGTGATTATTTCTCCAAAACAACCGAATCAAATTTGGACCAAGTTGGCAGACTTTTGTAATTGCTAAGATATTGCACCATCCCACTTGCCAAGCAAACCGTCAGTTGCCATGTCACTATAGACATGGATTCTAGAAAACTTGTCTGATCCCAATTAGATTGAAAATCAATTCAATTTGACTTAATCTCGAGTACCTGGAGTGTAATGTACTTCTCCATTATATTAGTTTATCACGTTATTGAATTTATGGAGCCCAAGTTCCTAAACAAAAACTTATATACATTCATGTCATTTTTGACAGATGACTCCATTTTTCATATAGGACTCACCTGTGGATTGCAGTATGTTGTATCAAGAATTAGAGTATCGATAGGACAGGTCTGCAGTAAAGGATTGATTGACATTTCTTCAGTAAACCGGAAATCACCCGTGTGAAGAACAGCCTAGAAGGAAGAAAAACATCTAGTCATTAATCAATTCTAACATAACAATGGATAACTGCAAAACAATAATAAGCTCACACGTAAGTCAATCCAAGCCACACCTTACCATTCGGAGGTTGAAAGAGTATGAGTATAGAACCTGGACAATGGTTGGCATCAAAGCAAGTCACATCAACACCAGATATTTCAACCTTTTGGTTCAGAGGCAAAACATGTAATTTATCATATGGAATTCCAATGTTCATATTTACAAGTCTAGCTGTAATGGAGGAGCAATAAATCTTTCCATGATTGAATGACTTGGTGAGACCTTGATAATCTGCATTCACAAATGAGAACCAACAGCCAAGGTGTCACTTGGAAAAGTTCGACTCTGATGGTAATTATCTGCTTCCAAAGAGCTAGACACAAGGAACTCCATTATTTATTTATTTGGTAGTTTAAAACTAATGTCTCCAATTTAACGTGATCTGAAACTAATTATTTCCGGATACAAGCACCAAAACACCCAAATGTAGTTTGGAAGAAAAGAGAATCCACACTTTTACTTGACACATTCAATAATGCACTTCCATACATCAAGGAAGCACGAAAACTACTCTGTTACTAAATTGTTTTTCATGATGAACATCTTTGATCTCCTACCGTGAATATGCGATTTCCACAGCAATTGTATATCCAAATTGTATGACCAAAGTCAAGCATTATGTAGTCAAAACATACCAAAACAATTATTTCAAACTTACTACGCTAACCATTTGATGGAGATCCGTGTGTCAACTGTTAAATCAAATCTACTAAGAGCTAACAATACGAGGTCCTACTAAATAGGATCACATCTTAATGCCAAAACTTATATTCAAAACTGTAATTAAATTTGATGAAAACAACACTGTTAAATTAATAAAAAGTTAACCACATTGAAACATATCATAAATATAACACAACAATCAATTTAAATTTAAAATTTATTTACTTCTATATATATATATATATATGTGTGTGTGTGTGTGTATAAAATACATATACACAAACACGTCAGTTGCATGAAAACAGTGACTCATGACTGAAATTTTTTAAAGATAAAGATTGAAAGTTAACATGCAAAGTAGACTTACGGTCCAAGTGGAAGTGTGTGAGGAACCAGTGGGAACAATCTCCTCTGAGATGTTTGAAAGCATCCTGCATATAATAATTTATTTGTCAAACGATCGGACCTACATCAAGACTTGATAGCGCAATAATAGTGATAGAATGGCAAAAGTTTCTAGAGGTTGACGTTCATAATTTATTGGCATGAATATTGCAAACATATTTTGCTCATTTTCTTCAATTTTCTCTTCCTAGTTCAGGAGGTCAACATGAAACGTGATTGATTTCTATCCGCAGTTCGAATAGTCGTCCAAGTGGCCAGTAAGCTCTTTTTGATGGATTTTGAAACCAGTTACCAAGCTCCACACGAGAAAAAACCCTTTTCTGCTAGCAATAATCCATCAAAACCACAACTTGAATGTAAAAAACAAGGATTTTTCTTTTCTTTTAGATTATTTACAAAAGGCTTTCCTTCTGGCTAAGATATTTCCAGAATCCTAAACGGATACTGATACATAAAGGTATACGTTAACATAAATTAAATACACAAGTATCATTTAAAATGCTATTTACCACTCGGAAAGGCGTTCCTTGTACAGAACACCATTTGGGAACATCACGGAGCTTTCTATTTGTTGTCACTTTTTTTGATTTGTGCTTACGACCAGTATCCAAGACACTGTTTTTCATTTCCTTTTGTTCTCCAGGAGAGGCAGAAACTTTCTTTTCTTTGGAAGCAAACCCTGGAAAATATTCAGTAATTAATTTGTTAGCCGCTGGTTTACTAGTACCATCAACTTTTCTTTCAGATTTGTCATGCTTTAATTTGACTTTCTGGTTTCTAATCCTTCTAGGCTCCGCCGAAGCATCCACATGCTTCTCATTTGTAGCGGCATTTCCTTTTCTTAGTTCACACAGGGCATGCACAATTTTTTTTCTGGGCCCAAGTGCGGTAATACCCATGCTTAGGAGATCCTGCAGATACAGAAGGAAAAATATTGGCTTAACATGAATCTTCAACAACAAGTAAATAGACAAATACTTGATACAAACAAGCTGTAATACATTTGGGTTTTACACCAGCATTTCTCCTTTTAATTTGGGATACCGAAAACCAAAAGTAAAGACATTCTTATATTTCCAATAACCCAACCTCATTAAGTGCTCTTCATGAACACTCTAGGCCACCAAATTGCAGAGTAACTACCTATCCCATTACTGGGGAACAAATCAAAATTCCAATTCATTACCTAAAGCTGAAATTTAAACGAACAATTATACAAAGCATAAATGAAAAACAATGACCTAATCAAACCCATAAATAAATCCAAGCAACAAATGTGGCAAGGATTATGAACCTAAAATTAATGGAATGAATGAGATCAAGTAAAAACCATAAGTAAACCTCTTCTGTGAGGCATTGCAAGGTGTCCCAATCAACTTCTTCCCTAACGAAAACAACTTCATACTTTCCCAAACCGAGCCCGTGAAGCCAATCAACAACAGAACCCTTCTCGTCTCCAGGAACAGCAACCTGCACAACATATAGCATTAGCTTGGATTGAAATGGTTAAGTTCCCTGTTTCAATCACCAGGAAAGGTGGTCCTGTTGTGTAAAGGGCATGAATCTCACGTTATCTCCTTCGTCAAGACAGTTATTGGTATGAAGATGTCGCTGTTCCTCGGTCAAATTCGAAATATCAACATCACACAGGGGACACCGAACGGAACTATCTACTTCCTCCAACTCGTCGCACAAATTCATCAACAGACCAAGCTCTGAATCAGAATCTGCATCTGCAGCGTTTAGCGCGCCGGTTCTCGAAACCACCAGCTTCGACTCAATCGAGTTGCGAAGATAATCCCCCTTCGGTTTCAGCTCGGACAAAGACGCGGAAGAAGAATCACTGTCCTCTTGTCCCGAATGTTGAACGCTGCAAAGAGAACCACAACCTATGGAGGAAGGAATGAAATCCAAGCTGCAGTTCTCAATTTCGCAACCATCGCTGGGTTGGACGTTCTCCTTGCCACTGCCACTGCCACGAAGCGCCGTCGTTTTGAGTTTAGCTTTCTTGAATGGTCGTTGATTGCTATCGACGGAAGCGAGCGCGTGAAAAGTCGTTGCCGTTTGAGTAAGAGGGATCTCAAATTCATCGTTCTCGTCCCAATTCATTGAGGAAATCGTCTCTTCTCTGCGCCAGAACTTTAAACAAAGATGACGCGCTTTTCAAATTATTTAGCGGGAAGCGAATATGAAATTTATCTTGTGCTTGGGCCAAGCCCATCTTTGCAACTACTAGGCCCAGGCCCAATAAATTCTTTTTTTTTTCTTGAAAGACCATCTTTTTCTATGTCTTTTTCGTGTGTGTTTGGATTAAAAGTCAATTGGAAGGAGTGAAAAAAAAAAAAAGACGAAGAGAAATAAAATTAGAAAGAAAAATAAAATTATTTAGATTAAAAAGATAATAATAATAATATTATTTATTATTAATAAATTTGTTAATATTTTTTAAAAATTTATAATAATTATTATTATAATATAAAAAAATATATAATTTAATTTTATTATTAATAAATTTATTAATTATTTTAAAATATTATTATTATAAAATAAAAATAAAAAATAAATATTTTCTCGAAATTTATGTTTTCAATTCTCCATTTTTGAGTTTTTTCTTAAGCAAATCTTCACCCTCTCTTCTTTCCGTCGGCTGATCCAAACAGAAGCTTCGTCTCACTGGTGTGTTTTACTGCGAATCTGCAATTCGAATCAGGTGAGAGTTGTGTTTAACAATGGCAGCGGAAGACAAATGGTGCGGGGTGACCGGAGGCAGGGGTTTCGCCGCTAGGCATTTGGTGGAAATGCTAATCAGGCGCAACGAATACTGCGTTCGCATCGCCGATTTGGGAGACAGCATTGTTCTCGAGCCCGCCGAACAGTTGGGGCTTCTGGGCCAGGCCCTGCACTCTGGCCGAGCTCAATATGTCTCCCTAGATCTTCGCAACAAGGACCAAGTCCTAAAAGGTAAACAATAGCTTCTCTTCCCTCTCAATTGTATCAACATTTCTCTCGCCCACGCACTCGAGCACTCCCTAATGTTGGTTTTTCGAGTCGTGCAGCATTGGAAGGAGTTGAGGTTGTGTTCCACATGGCTGCTCCAAACTCTTCCATTAACAACTACGAGCTTCATTATTCCGTCAATGTTCAAGGTGAACCTCACTCTTCTGCTTATTTGCTTGTAAGTTTGAATCTGACTGAGATCTCCCTTATGTAAGGGACGAAGAATGTCATCGATGCTTGCGTGCAGCTGAAGGTGAAGCGACTCGTCTACACCAGCTCTCCCAGCGTGGTCTTCGATGGCGTTCATGGGATTCATAATGCTGACGAAACAGTGCCTTATGCATCTTCGGTACAAAATTTAACAATTCTACTTTTACTTAAATCACAAATTAGCATGCGTTTCTCCGCTTAGAACTTGAGAAAGATAGGTAATGTATACAAGAGTGCGAGAACTGGGACTATATGTTTGTTATGAGACTAGTTCGGCGTGGTGCTTAATTCTATTTGTTTGTTTCAGCATAATGATCATTACTCGGCGACGAAAGCCGAGGGTGAAACATTGGTTATTAAAGCTAATGGGACTAATGGGCTCCTAACGTGCTGCATACGCCCTAGCAGCATTTTTGGGCCCGGTGATAGACTGTTGGTGCCTACACTAGTTGATACTGCCAGGAAAGGGAAATCCAAGGTAGATGTTGTTTTTCCTCTTATTCATATAGATTTTAGTGTCTGTATATGACTAAAGGAACCTTCCATTCTATTAGATTTGCTTTATGCTTTACATCGTGTGCCTTGCGGTTGAGTCCAATGAAATAATTTAGCCATCAGTTTGACTGATCTTTTGAAAACCTATATTGATTGATGTTATGGTGTAACCAGTTGGGCTGACTCTTGGATCAGTTTATGCTAAAGGTTATAGTTTGTTGTGCAAATTTGGAGTCTTAGTAAATATTTGGTACTTTTTACTGTATAAATTACTAATTCAGTACTAATGACAATGTAATCTTGAATTTTTTATTAGCCTTAGGACATCTTGTAGAATCAGAAACTATCCACAGATTGAATGAAATTGGACTCAGGCTGCTAATTAAAACATTTTGCTTTATCGCATTGGGAGGGATATGTACAGAAATGGTTGCAAAGCAATTAACTGCTTATTAGCAGAAACTTCCTTCAACCTTTCTTTGATTCTCTTATTTATATTTCTCTTCTGACCAGTTCCTTATTGGCGATGGGAACAATGTGTATGATTTCACATACGTTGAAAATGTGGCTCATGCCCATATATGTGCTGAACGAGCTCTAGCTTCAGAAGGATCAGTTTCAGAAAAAGCTGCAGGAGAGGTACAGCTGAGATTCTGTTATTATTTAGTATCTTCTGTTTATTTGTGTTTGTAAATGTAAATTAAAGGTAGACTTACAGAGATGATGATGATGTGTTGGAAGGTTTGGGGTAGAGTCTCTTCATTTGGGAAAAATGAGGAAACATGAAAAAATGCCTGTTGAGAAAGACTTTTCAGTGACATAGTTTGTTAGACTAAGAATAACTTATTGCATTGCATTCTCCCACTAAAGGGGTGGGAAAATTGATTGATTTGCAAGTTAGGAAACTTCACAATTACTTTAGAATTTCTTGCTAACTGATATTTGTTTTGTAGGCATATTTCATAACAAATATGGAGCCAATGAAATTTTGGGAGTTCGTGTCAGTGATATTGGGTGGTCTTGGATATGAAAGGTAGTTTCTTACATAGTGTTACCATTAGTTATTTCTTTCACTGGTTACGTAACCTCTCATTTTTTTTATTTCAGATTCTCCCATAGTGTAAAACCAAGGATTCAAGATACCAATATTTCATGCAGTTGTTTAAGTTTTCTTTTTACTAATAATATCAGAAAAGGAGTATTTATAATCCAGAATGGACCAATAGTCAAATACTACTCGAGCACTGTAGCTATCTATAGATATGGGAAATTTTCCTAAATTTAAAAACTGAATAACATTAACTATCTTGGACTGTAACCCATTAGGGTTGGTCTAGTGGTGGGAAGTTTGGTCGCATGCATGAGGTCATAGGTTCTAACCTCAATGCAACTACTATATACAAAAAAAAAAAAAAAGATATATATGTACACTGTGCCACCCACGCTCAATTTATAGTAAAATGGAACATGGTGGCAGTTTGAAATTGTCTGATTATAAATAAAATTGTTATGTGATTATACTCGGTTAGCACTATGCATCCTTTGTTTTGTTCCATAGTATGAAAGATGCAAATTTTTTGGTTGTCCTTTATCATTGGGATTAGGCTGCTATTTATTATCCATTTTATTCATAAGGATGACTTATTTATTCTAATTAGAATATTGGACTCTATTATTATGGCATTATCAATGCCATTTTTTTGGTTATCTGAGTCATGTTATCTTTTGCAGGCCAAGAATAAAGATCCCTTCTGTTGTTATCTTGCCCATTGCACATTTGGTGGAGTGGACATATAGGCTGCTAGGCCCATATGGGATGAAGTTGCCTCAGTTAACCCCTTCAAGAGTAAGACTAACAACCTGCAGCAGAACTTTTGATTGCTCAAAAGCAAAGGATCGCCTTAGCTATGCACCCATCGTAACACTACAGGTCTCTGACATTTAAGAAAATTACTAATATATTGTAGCCTCTTGTATGGACATTCATCATATTCATACTTTTAAAGAGAAAAACATGATGAGAAGTTGGCTAACTCAAGGCCCCCAAAATCACTGATAATAACAAGTTAGGATTATTTAATATATTATGAAAAAGTATGAGATGCTATACTTAAATGAATGATATTTCAGTGCAGTAGTGTACTAAAGTTCTTACATCTATTGCTGTGAATATATACATTAATCCTACTTGCCTGGATACTTCTCCCACAATGATATGTAATTTTTCTTACAGGAGGGCCTGCGGAGGACAATTGAATCATATGCACACTTGAAGGCAGAAAATCAACCTAAAACTAAAAGAGAAGGTCCCTCAAAAGCTTCCAAATATCTTGGAAGTGGAAGAGGTGTGAATAATCAATTATATATCTAATTCTTTGTTGGGCAATCTGGAATTGCTTGTAAAGGAGAATTAAACTTCAATTTAACTAATAGCCATATATAAATAGATACATGGCTGCGGCTCTTTCATTACTGTATCATGTCATGTGCTTGATTGACTTTGATTGTCTTAATGAATCTGATTAGATTATGATCAAGAGCATTTTGATAGACATTTTAAATACGTAACATTTATAAATCAGGTAAATTGTAATAGTCAGTGCATGCATGAAGTTGTAGTTTATGCTCACAATCACATTATTATGTACTACATATTATCCATATGTTTCAATCTTGATAATTGCTTTTTTAAAATTGCAATAAAGCATGCCTGTGCTTGATGTGCTAGCTCTAAAAAGCCTGAAACAGCAATTTAAGTTAAAAGTTCAAATTTTGGTGTTAATATTTCTAACATAGTTGATTATAAAAAATTGACTGATTTTTATATATTTGCGTGATCAGTGCTGTCGTATGTCTTCTACCAACTATAGCAACATAACAGTGTAACCTGCTTGTGCTAGGAGTAATTTTACAGTTTACATTCATTTATTGATTGATCTGTTGATTTGCAGTTGCTGACACATTGCTTTGGAAGGATAAAAAGCAAACATTCATCGCATTGTTAGTCTTGATTGCAATATACTTCAACTTCATTGCATCTGAAAATACCATCATTAGTGCTCTGACAAAGCTTCTATTGTTCGCATGGATATTTTTATTCATTCATGCTCTTCTACCTGGAAAAATGTAAGTACACTATAGACTGTTGAATATTGCAGTTGTCAATTAACATTGTATGGTACAATTAATTGCCCAATGATGTATTATTATTATAAACATAATCCAGTTGTTAGAAGCATTGAAGTTTTTAATGTGAAAATAAATGATAACTATTGCTATAGTTTATGCTTGTGCAGGTTGGGGTATACTGTTGAGAAAATGCCCAAATCATGGTTTCACTTATCAGAAGATAGGTCACATAAAATTGCTCTCTCAGTGGCCTCATCATGGAATATTGCTGTGAATGTTTTGAAATCCCTTGCAGAAGGGAATGATTGGGCACTGTTATTAAAGGTATCTGCACTGTATTGCCTATAATTCCTTGCCACTGCTTCCTGCTGTGATTGTGATGTATAAGATGCATCAATTTTAAAAATCCTATCCCTTTAATATATTCTTATATAATATAATAATTAATAATAAAATATCAATTTCTTTAATTTATTTTATTTTTAAATTAAAAAGTATTTGTGCAATACGCCGGTAAATTTGTCAGTGAATTGTGAAATTCTATTGGTGAAGTCCCTATTTTTGAACCTTGATTTTAAAATTTCCATGTAATTTTTTTGCATATAATCGAGTTTACTTACATATGCAAACAACGTACCGACTATAAGTTTATCAAGTATCAGAAAAAAAAACTGACACATCTTTCCCTTGATGATCAATAGGTTGTTCTCTCTCTGTTTATTCTTAGCTTCCTTGGAGCCTTTTCACTTCAGAACTTGTATACTATAGGTTCTCTCTCTCTCTCTCTCTCTCTCTCATGTACAGAAAATATGCTGCTATGCTATCCTGCATTTAATTGAATCCATTTATGTGACCACTAAAATTGTGATTGTAGATCTCTCTCTCTTTATATATATTACTACTTGAATTCAATCCATTAATTGATTGAATTTTAAATCATGTTTGATCACTTTTTATTAAAAAAAAAGAAAATCATTTTCAATCAGCTCTCAGATGTCTGTAGCCCTGTTCACTTATTAGATACCTTATTGAATAATTTGACTTTGCATTCCTAGGGTGACAAGTTACATATTACGTGTCACTTTTTTCTGGGGCTGTTACCAGAAGACAAGCTTCTTCTCTGCCTCCTATAACTTACGAGTCTTCTTGAATCCAGAGCCCTGATGAGAATGATAGTATGCTTTTTCTTTTATTTCTTAGGTAAGGAATGATACTAATTTGTTTCTTGTTGTGGTTACAGGAGTAACCTTTGCGTTTATAGCTTTCTACGTATACGAACAGAAGGAGGAAGACATCGATGGCATATTTATAAAAACACATTCTTTTAGTTGCAAATTGAAATCTGATCTCACCAAAAAGTTTCTTTCTTCAAAGAAGATTGATTGATAGTTTTTCTAGCACTAGTTTTTTTTTTTTTGAATAGTTGTGCGTTACATATTCGATGGAGTTCCATATATGATTGTACAATGATTGTAATTTAATTTAATTTGACCTGCGAAATTTGTTTCTTCTTGGAAAATTCTTGCTTCGACGAGTTGTACTCAGGTAGCTGTTGGAATTTCAAAATTACAACGGTATCCAGGGCTCGGGAAAATTACATTGAGTTGGTTTCAATGACAATGACAAGAAGGCGAAGTGCCTCTCCTCCATTCATAAAATTTTTATAAATTTTTCTCTCTAGTTTTTGATAATTATTATTATTATTGTTAAATTTTAAATTTTGTTATATGCTGGTTGGGAAAAAATGGATTAAGAAATGACGCATCTAATTATAAACAAAAAAATTAAATTATTCTTATTATCATCAATTACAAAATATTTGCAAGTTAAATTATAAATAATTTGTAAAAGATTAAAATATGTACAAATTCTATGTAAATATAATCAAAAGATTAAGACTAATTTTTCGATTATTAACTAGGATTTATTATAGAATCTTAAGAGAATAAAATAATGAAATTTTTATTATCATGAAATGAAAATTATTTTTTTAAATTATATGTATTTTATTAAAACAAAAAGTACAAATTACAACTTTGATGATACTAATATCATTCTATTTAAAAAAAAAAATTGTCTCGTGCTAAGTACTATAACTCTCGTGTAATTACTAAAGTAACAAAATTTAATAAAAAAGATTAAATGTATTTTTTTTACTCAAAAATCAAATAAAAAACCAAAATTAAAATGAATAGTTTTATTAAAAATAAATAAAGTTATTTAAGTAAAAAAAAACTAAACTAATAAAATTTAATTATAAAATTAATTTTTCTATTAAAAACCAATAAAATAAAATAAAAATATGAAAGATAAAAATAAGATTAATGAATCTATTAAAAATAAAAATATATTTAAAATTTTTATAATTTTAAAATAATCTATTATAAATTTAACATAATTAATTATTATCTTGTTTTTTATTAAAATATATTTGAATATAAACTATCTTTATTATAATTAAAATATTTTTTCAATATTATTCTTATAATTTATTCTCGTGACAAAGAAATGTATTTACTATTATACTTCAACAAAAATATAATATATTATCATTAGTAAGAGATTACCCCATTCTTTACATATAATATTTATTTATAATATTTAGAATGAAACTTACTTTATATAATTAAGGATAAACTTTCTTGTTAAATCAATTTAAAATATAACTAATAAGATAATTTCTACCTATCTCAATTAATTAATTATTAAGTCATTATTTAACTTTTAGTAAATAAAGTATTATTATTTATAAACAAAATATTATCTATTTTTTTAATTAAAAACATGTAATTTTGTTATTTTCTTTTTCGATATTTTTTTCTTTATTAGAAGTCATAACGAGTATATATATTAGATGCATAAATTTAAATAAATAAGTTGATCACATTTATCATTTTATTTAATAAAAAGAATTCAAATTAAATAAAATTAGATTTCTATATCTTTTTATTAAATTTAATCTAATTCAACCTACCCTTACTCATATTATATTAAATTTAGAAAAGTTTTTTTAATATATATATATATATATATTATTTTTTATTTAGTTTTTAATTTTTTTTAAATAAACTAAATTATTTAATATTTAAAAATATATATTTATATGATAAAATAATTAAAATAAAAAAAACAATTGTTATATTACTATTATTTTAAATTAACTAAAACTATAACGATTTTGTTAATCATTTTCATTCAATTAGTTTTATTTATGATTTTATAGTTTATAAATTATTTAAAGGCACAATATTTATATAAATGAAAATATTAGCATCTGATTTTTTAATACACCTATTTTAATTATTATTTATTAAAATTATAATTTTGATAAGTTACAGTTACTTTCTTAGAATGAATTTAAAATAAACTATTTAAAGCTTAACATGATTTTGGTTTAAGAATTCTTAAAGTATTTAAATCTAGTTGAATTTGAATTTGAATTTAAATTATATAAAATGTAATAATAGGTTACAAATATTTTACTTGTAATTTATCTATTATTTAGAATTATGAACTAATTAGCATTTTCCTTAAGTATTTAAGTTATTTTGGATTTGAATTAATGTAATTAGAATTAGAATTTGAGTAGGTTCTTTGTCATTGAGGACTTTTATGCACCTGTCAAAGTTGGAACATCTTCGAGAAAACACATGTGTATGAGTCTTCTCTTCTGCAAAATTTTCACAAATTTCTTATATAATACTTGCAAAAATAAAGTTGTAAAATAATTAAGTGTTTAATGTTTATTATGGTAAAAATGTGTAACAAAATAATTTAAAAAAATAATAAACAATTATAGAATATTAAAATAAATGATAAAAAATTGTATGAATAGTAAAGGTTACGAAAATGAATATCTTTTTTAAATAGTTATAAGTATAGACAAGTTCTGAAAGAAGGTTATATATATATTAGATATGATTTTTTATTTTTAATATTTTTTCATTTTAAAGTTTAATTAATTTTATATTTTTATTTAAAAGTATAAAAAAATGTAATTATCATTTTATTAAAAATAAAAACATAAAAGAAAAATATAAATGTAATTTGATATAACTTACAATTTCTTCAAATAAAAATCCTTATAACATAAACATTTAAGTAATTATATCATATAAACAGATAAAAAAGAGACATCTACGCTATAAAGTGTTCCAATTTAATCCAGAGGAAGAGGAAAACGTATCTTACCCTGCGCCGCACCTGTATGAAACTGGAGAGAACCCTAGAAGCCAAACTCTCTCTTCTGCATACTCTGCCTCCATAACGATAACACCTCGTCGCTGCAATCATGGCGGACGTCATGGTAATGAAGGAGATCGAAGATACGGCGCTGCGTCTAGGCGTCGATCTCTCCACTATCGATCTCGACTCCATTCGACTTCCTCCCGGCGAAAATTGTGGAATCGTCAGGTATCTATTTGTCTTTTCCAACTTCTTTTTTTTGTTCTGGCCACTGAACTGAAACCCTAGGTAGCGGTGTTCTTAAGCTTTCTGGTTTTTTGTCACGGTGTAGCGATGACGAGGAAGTTTATCAGGAGGATAATCTCGAGTTCGAGTCTGGATTTGGCAACATCATTGTCGTGGATAACCTCCCCGTCGTACCGAGGGAGAAGTTTGAAAAACTCGAAGGAGTTGTCCGGAAAATTTATAGTCAGATTGGTGTTATCAAAGAGGATGGCCTCTGGATGCCGGTTGATCCTGAAACTGAAAAAACCCTAGGTTACTGCTTCATTGAGTACAATACTCCTCAGGTATATTCGCTCATTCTTCAATGTACCTCGACATAGTGAAATTTTTAGGATTTGTTGACCTAAATCGTTTGTTCTTAGTAATGCCAGTGTCAATTGTGTGGTTGGAAGTTTTTTAGTTGATATTGGATTCTTCTTTTTATGGTAAAATTGGGCTTTCATTTTTTAGGAAGCAGAGCTTGCTAAAGAGAAGACTCATGGGTACAAATTGGATCGTGCACATATATTTTGTGTCAGCATGTTCGATGACTTTGATAGGTTCATGAAGGTTCCGAATGAGTGGGCTCCTCCTGAAACTAAGCCATATACTCCAGGGGTAATGTTTATGTATACTTTTCTATTTTTTTGCCTCTTAGTAGATATACTGTTAAGCTAGATTTGAATATATTGTTAGATAAATTACTGTGTGTTGAGGCCATGGTCCTGACTTTTGATTAGTTTTCTCAATTAACAATTGTGGGCTTTTGATAATATGATATTAGGATCATTGAGAATTTTCACTAGTTTTACATAAAAAGTACGTATATGTTATCCACATCCAAAAATATGTTAGCACTGCCTCACTTTTAATTTGGTTCTGTGCATATTTTATTATTATGTGGATTTGTGAATACAGTTGCATTACTTGTTGGATAGTTTATAGTTTGTACGGTATCTGTTTGCATTTAGTTATGATTTATTAGCTTTCACATTGGAACTTTGTAGCTTATTGATATTTCTGATGCTCTTTTGTTTGTGCATCTCTTACAGGAAAATCTTCAACACTGGCTCACTGATGCTAAGGCCAGGGACCAGTTTGTGATTCGTGCTGGTTCAGATACTGAGGTTTTGTGGAATGATGCAAGGCATTTGAAGCCTGATCCTGTTTATAAGCGTGCAGTAAGCAGCCATTTTATTTTAGTATCTTGTACTGTTTAATATTTATTAGTGCCTACCTTCACATGATTGTGCATTGATGCTGGCCTGGGTTTTCATGTACTCTTTTTTAATTGCAGTTTTGGACCGAAAGTTTTGTCCAATGGTCTCCGTTGGGGACATACTTGGCTACTGTTCACAGACAAGGGGCAGCTGTTTGGGGAGGTTCTACAAGCTTTAATAGGCTTATGCGATATGCACATCCTCAGGTTTTCTTTGAGATTTATTCTGCTGTATACTTGTTTGGCACTTGTTGGCTTTCTTTTTATTTTTACTAACTAATTTTTATATTATTTTTTAATACAGGTAAAACTTATTGATTTTTCACCTGGTGAAAAGTATCTGGTAACTTATAGTAGCCATGAACCAAGCAATCCTCGAGATGCCAATGTGAGTGCTTTCTTTTTTGTATTTATTTTTTTGTTCTTTTGCTATTTTAAACACTGTTCCTAACTCTGACTTGTTTTGTAGAGGGTTGTGATTAATATATTTGATGTGAGAACTGGCAAAGTTATGAGGGACTTTAAAGGTAGTGCCGATGATTTTGCAGTTGGAGGGGCTGGGGGTGTCACAGGAGTTTCATGGCCTGTTTTCAAGTACTATTTTATTCTTTATTTTGGTCTAGCTCTTGCAATTATATTAGTATCTGTCTGATGTCTAATGCAGTAATTCATTATTATCACTGTCTTTACAGATGGAGTGGTGGAAAAGATGATAAATACTTTGCAAGGATGGGAAAAAATGTGCTCTGTGTGTATGAGACAGAGACCTTTTCTCTCGTTGACAAGAAGTCCTTGAAGGTTGAAAATATAATGGATTTCTGCTGGTCTCCAACTGATCCAATTATAGCTCTCTTTGTTCCTGAGATGGGGGGTGGTAACCAGCCCGCCAGGGTAAGTTTGTGTTTTTCCTTTCCTTTTATGCATATGAACTGAAGTTGTCTTACTAAGTTATCTTACTTGATCTCTCCATTTTGTTTATCAGCTATTTTAAATTTATTTTCTTTTACATATTTATAGGTAAGTCTGATTCAAGTCCCCAGCAAAGAAGAACTCAGGCAGAAGAATCTTTTTAGTGTCAGTGACTGCAAGATGTACTGGCAAAGCAATGGAGACTACCTTGCTGTTAATGTAGAACGCTATACTAAAACGAAAAAAAGCACTTACACTGGCTTTGAGCTTTTCCGCATAAAAGAACGAGATATACCAATTGAAGTATTGGAGCTTGAGAATAAGAATGATAAGATCATTGCGTTTGCTTGGGAGCCAAAAGGCCATAGGTTTGCCGTTATTCATGGTGATAACCCTAAGCCTGATGTAAGCATTTACTCCATGCGTACTGGTCAGAACAGCCGAGTTTCAAAACTCACTACTCTGAAAGGCAAGCAAGCAAATGCTCTATTTTGGTCACCTGCGGGACGCTACATTGTACTAGCTGGGTTGAAAGGGTTCAATGGGCAGTTGGAATTTTACAATGTTGATGAACTTGAAACCATGGCTACTGCTGAACATTTTATGGCAACAGATATTGAATGGGATCCAACTGGAAGGTACATGATTTATCTGAATGATTAATGATATTGCTGTTGAAAGCAGTTCATCAATTAATCTTGTGTAAAATCAGATGAAAATTTTATTTACCTTTAGGCACTAATTAATTTATATATTTGTCACTTTACTGAAAAAGTACTTTTCATTGATTTGTTGATTATAACAAACTTATATTGCTTTCTCTTACTGCCAGGTATGTTGCAACTGCTGTGACTTCAGTTCATGAAATGGAAAATGGTTTCAATATATGGTCTTTCAATGGCAAGCATCTATATCGGATTCTCAAGGATCACTTCTTTCAGGTACTTTATAATCTGCACCCTGCATTTTTTGCCGATTATACGCATATTACAAGGGTTGATGGAATGGTGTTTTGAATGTACAATGTTGAATTTTCATACTGTGATAGGTTTGGACATTGTAATGCTCCAATCTTTGAATCTGTTTGATAATAGAATTTACACATCATTGAAATTGTTACTAAAACCTTATTGCTAATCTGCATGATGTATGACACTGATATTGCCCTTTGTATGGATATTAATCAGTCGCCCATTTTTCTTTTATCTTTTACTATATAGTTCTTGTGGAGACCAAGGCCACCATCTTTCTTGAGCCCCGAGAAAGAGGAAGAGATTGCCAAGAACTTGAAGAAGTACAGCAAGAAATATGAGGCAGAAGATCAAGATGTTTCGCTGCTTCTGAGTGAGCAAGAGCGTGAGAAACGTAGGATGTTGAAAGAAGATTGGGACAAGTGGGTCAATGAATGGAAGCAGATGCACGAAGAAGAGAGCTTACAGAGGCAAAAGCTTAGGGACGGGGAAGCTAGCGATGAAGAGGAGGAATACGAGGCAAAGGACATTGAAGTGGAGGAAGTCATTGATGTAAAAGAAGAGGTCCTTCACCTTGAATACGGTCAAGAGTGAGTTTTTTTAGCTTGACTTGGACCAGAACATTTTATTCTTGTCGAGGTTTAGTTGGGAAGCTTACGTCGATTTCGTCTTTGTAAAACCCAATTTTGTAGTCCTTCATTATTTCTTTTTTTATGTGAAAGGAATTCACTTTACTGTCAGATCTCTCTAATGGGAAAGACAATTTTACTGCCTCCTTCGGGCCAAAGTGTTCACTCATTCCTCGTTGCCTGCACTAACAAATGCGTGAAGAAATATACGTTTGAGTTATATTATTATTATTATTATTATTATTGAGGGTGTTTTGGACTTTATTGGAGTAGCTTTCCAAGTAAACTACTACTCAGCTTTGTACTCTAGTTTTTCAAAATATTGCTCATTTATTATTTCATTAGAAATTTTGAGGAAGTGTGCAATTGATTTTTCATCTGTTTTTCAATTTTAATTTGTTTTTTTTTAATATGAAAATTTATAATCTTACGAAACATTGAATTCATACATATACATATTAAATATAAATAAAATAAAATATGTTAGAATCCAAAGGTAGTCTTATTGTCATTGAGTAATCTCTTTATCATTAAATAGACATTTTTTTGAAGGCAAACTAGAATTTGTTGGTATAAGCTAAAAGATAAATCAATGCTTATGAAAAAAACTTTAAGGATAAAAGGTGTAGTTTTTTTTTTCAAACAAATGTGTCATGTCCATTAACAAACAATTAATAAAACCAATTACATAATTTTGTTCATACAATTTTTTTTCTAGATTAATTCTCAAAATGTAAATGTCCATTAATAATTCTCAAGATCAGTTCAGTGAGTCTTTTTTAAGCGAGAGATTATTTTTTTAAGATATGATTTGATTTTAAAATAAAAGAGATAGAATCAGAGTACTTGATTCTAGGAAGTCCTTTTAATATTTTTCTTCTTCAAACAAATGAATAAAACGTAGAAGTAGAGGAATTCAAAACACTGTTTGTAGACACTTTCCCCTCCTAAAACGTGAACAAAAAAACAAGACAAGATTCTTATAATCGTTCTGAAATTTATTTACTATCATTCCTGATGGATAACAATAATATTAAATAATTTTTTTAACACCTATAATTATGTCGAAATATGATTTCAATATTAAATACTTCTTCTATCTTTTCATTGAATATTTTCTATAACGTAAAGCTCTTTATATTAGAAAGAAAATATGTTAACTCCTTGAACTTGTCTAGGGACAACAATTTCCGCTATTTTTATTCCTAAAATTTGTGTGTTTGGAAAATAAAGTTTGATATTGTAAATGAAAATTTATAGTTTATTATTATTTTTCATCCATATTTTTCTTCGGCTTCATACATATTATTCTTTTTATGTACAGACTGATATTTGATTGTATATAAATGAAATCAATTATTTAAAAAAATAATAATAATATTTTTCTCAAATAAATTATAACAATAACTATTATCATCAATTATAAGAATACGGATTATAATCAATTATTAAAATAATTTAATTTTCAAACACACTTTTTAACTTTGCCATTCTACTATATGTGATCACCTCCCACACATGTGCTGGTTAAAGAATGGTCCAAGCCATGGACTAGCCTATCAAGAAGTGTGATTTGTAACCCTTTATGTTGGTGAAATAATTAAACTAATTTATTTATTCATAAGTTTAACTTTTGTGTTGAATGCTTCAGACACTCTTCTATAGGCCTACAAATTGCAAAAGTCTACTCGAAGCCACCAACAGCTATTATTTTTTTTTCTTATCACATCATATCATATTACATATATAATACTTCTCTTATGTTTTTTCCATTCTTAATTTCTTACCATTATTCACCAAAGTGCATCTCTACTTGAGTGGAGTTTAACACCTTCGTTGACTCCACCCTCTCACTCATTCTCCTTTTTCTTTTCCATCACTCATTCTTCTTCTTACTTCTCTTGCAACACCATCCATTATTATAGGCCACTAGCTACCTTTTGCAACGCATATCTTGTGTTGTCTACTCTCCATCTATGCTGCAACTGTATATATATACATATAGAAAGAGAGAGAGGAATTAATTGAGTTAAATAAATAAGTCCACGGAATCTCTTGCAATGTTGTGAGCAAGAAAATCCAATGCCACCTCCAAAAGGCATGAGTTGAAGTTGAATGACAATCAACTCATTTTTGTGGTTGTCTTTTCTTATCTTTTGTCCTTTCTTATCTTTTATATATGTTTGAGTTTAAGGTGAGTTAAAATTCTATATTGGGTAAAAATGGAAAAGTTGAATATCATACAAGGGAGAAAGACACACAAACTCTTAGTTTTAAGATTTTGAGTAAGAAATGGAATCATGTTCACTTATATAATTGTGGTTTATTCTCATTGATAAAAAATCTTCCCGATTAACCCCCTCCTTAGATACCTAACAATAGTATTAGAGTCTGGTTCGTTCGGCCTATGAGAAGTAGGTTAGGGATCTTTTAAGTCAAGGTGAATCCTTGTATCAAAAGTCTTCCTAACATAAGAATGTTGAATAACATATAAGAAAAAAAGATACAAATTCTTAGTCTTAAAATTTTGAAGATCCTCACTTATATCCGGTTAACCCCTCCTTGAATACCTAACCGGATATACTTTTATAACATCTTGCTGTGTAAATTTCAAGGTTTTTCATATATTTGAAACAAGACTAATGTCGTTATATTATTATCTTATACATTACCACAACAAACAAGCATGGACTTGTGTTCTACAGAACATGAAGTCAACTACATGATTGGTTGTATTTTGTGTGATGCACGACGAATGGTTTAGACAATGTTACGAGCTAGTTATTTGTAGATTAATAAAACAAAGAGATAGAGTTGTGGATTTCAACGTTGGCATAGGGACCGGGTTTGGAAAGGTAATGGTATCGATGAGAAGAAGACGAGGGTGAAGTGAAATCACGAGTAAATTTCCAACTACTAGCAAACTAGCTTTTCTTCCATTACCATCAGTGATCACTGTTCATGGTGGTCCTATTTCGTAAATGCTTAGCTCTCTATGCAACTTCGTGCCATTTCTTGGGGACACCCCTTAACTACGTGACTAAGACGCTTCATTTGTGCAAAGAGGATTTCATGCACAGCGATTGCGATTATACATGCACTCAACCATTTTCCTACATTACAAAAGTTAGGTTCTCACATTATTTCTTCACAGTCTGAATTTTGAAAGAGGAACAGAAGTGGCTACTGTTCATCTGATTCCCCTTTTTATGTTAAATTATCAAGTTCTTTATATGAGGTTGATGTCATTCTATCATTGATTGATTATAGATTTTTTCCGTTTAAATGCGATCACCACTATTAAATTTATTTTGCAATAGTTATGATTGAGTATTCAAATATTAGGTGTGAATAGTATTTTTCAGAAGTTATATAACCCAATCATGAATTCATTGAAAATCAGAAAATGTTGTATGTGTTGTGTCAATTCAGTAATCAATGTCTTGAAAGCACTGCAAGAAATTCAAGCAGCAATAATTTTCCGAACTCAAATCAAAACGTTACGAGTTATGATTGCTGACAAAAATTAAACGAAAGACAGATAGAAAAATAAGAAATATCACAAGCGATGACCTGAAAAGGAAGTTAGTTATTGAGAGTAATTTTTATTTTGACTGAAAGTAGAATATACAAGAAAAAAAAAATATTTGTTTTAATTAATATAACTTTATTTTTAAAGTAAGCTATATTCATTACTCATAATAAGAGCTGTTACTTGAACAATAAACTATATAATAATTTTCGAAGTAAGAGAGAAATTTGAAATGTAATAAATAAAACGACTAAGAGAGATAAATACAAATAATTATATATATAAATTCTAGTATATGTATCATATCTCTTAATAATAACGTAATAAATATTTAGTGATGTTTTTAATAGTAATAAAATATTTATTGATGTTATGTATCTTATTAAAATATATCATAATTAAATGAGCAGATATATTAATTAAGAATTGCTTTTATGGAATCAAAATAAATAATATATATATATATATATTTATTTATTTTGATTCCTCTCAATTAACTTATTATATATAAATTGCATATGTTATTTGTGCTTGTTTCTAAATCCACTAATATTTGAATATGATGAAATCCAAAATAATTTTTTTGTTATATAAATCGTTTTTATGACGTAAGACCAATAAATTACTTAACCGATATATAATTTATCATATTATCAAATTAATAATTATAACTTTATTTTAAAATTTTTTTTAATTCATAATAATTATATTTGATTTGAATAAAATTAGAAGCGATCAACTGACATCATTATAACTTAATCTTATTATTATTCTGTTAATATTTTTTCAAATAATATAATTTTTTACAATATGATCATCAAATTATAATTATACATTACTTTGATTACTTATGTTAATTTTTGAAAAAAAATTAACAATAATAAGGTGATAATCAAATTACTTATATTTTGTATATTTTTTAATTATATATTATATTAATTTTGGTAGATATAAATATGACAAAATAATTTTAGAGAATAAATTGTTTAGTTAAAAGTTATTGATTCTCTTCCAAATAAAATTATCTTAAAAAGAATTACACGGTTGCATTGAATATATACAAATATAATTTAATAAATCTAAAACTGATAAATATAATTTAATATTTTATAAAGACTAAAAAGACATTTTACCCATCTTAAAAACTTGGTTTTCGTAGGTTTAATAAGAACAACAGGTAAAAGATAAAAGAGGAGAGAGGACATATTTCAAAGAAAGTCGTAATCTTAAACCAGAAAAGTACATAATAGTAAGGAAAATGTTGAGTTTTTAAAATCAGAAAAAAAAGTAATAGATGGTTTTAGAATACAGGAAGAAGGAGATGAAAAAAAGAGAAAGATAAAAAGGAAAAGAATAGTATGAAGTGTAAATGTAGTAGTTTGAGGATGGATGAGTCGTTGTTGAAGACATTGAATTTGAAAACAAGGTTACGCCGGGCGTGTTGCTACAGAACACAACACAACACAACACGGACCACACAGGACTCTCTTCTGTTGTGATCAGCAAAGAAGAGCATGAACCCCACCCAAAGTTCAAGAGTTTAACCACAACCCAGGTGAGATTTGTCTCTTCCTTCTTTCTTTCATGTTCTCATATCATATAACTCACATTTCCTAAACCTTGCTCTCACTTTAAGAAATGGGAATCCTCCAAACTTTTTCAAAACAAAAGCCTTTTCTCCTCTCTCCTCTCTCTCTCTCTCCTTTCATTTCAATTTGGGTTGAGTCAAGTTGAGACTTGAGAGGTGTGTGTGAGTGTGATTCCCGTTACTCTTTGACCCGCTTTTTCTTCCATTTTTCTCTTTCTCTCTCTCTTCCCACTACTTCCTTCAGACATCACATGCATTTGCAATTTACAAAAGCAGGGTTTTTTCTTTTTTTAAAAAGTACTATAACAAGTATAAACTATATGGTATGGGGGGGGGCACCCTTTCCTGCGCATACTCACGCAGATAAAGAAGATTCATAATTCTGACTGTGACTCCTCGTCAGAGATATCAGAGCACCACATTCAAAAAAATTCCCTTTTCTTATTGTCCTCCCTCTGCTCTGCACACACACTGCAAGACAAAAACATACACATCTTCAAAAATCCATTCTCTGTCTCCGACTCCACAGCAGCAGCAACCCCTTTACTCAAGATTCCGTTTTTTTTTTTTTCACTAACAGCCTTTTCAAAATTTTGGAATCGTTTCTTCCCTTCACGTGATCTGGGTTTGTTCCATATAAAGTTCAACTCTTCCCAGACCCGACTCTTTTCCCCTTTTAATAATCCATCTATTCATTGTTTCCATTGAATTATCGGAAACCCGTTGCATGAATTTTGAGTCAGATATATGCCTTGTGGGTTTTCAATTTTCGATTCCTGGATGCTGGATAGATAGTTTCTTTTGTTTTTAAATTTGTGCGTAATAAATATCTGGTGCCTGTTATGGGTGGTGATGGTAGAGTTGAAGTTGTGAGTGACAAGGGGTGTTCGAGGCTGTTTTCATCTTCACTTCCTTCATTCAGAGGTTTGCAACCATTGGAGCCAATGTCTCCTGTTTCGTCCTCTGTGCAAGTGCCATCATCAACTGCTCCTTTTGCTGGTCTTGTCATATGCGTCACTGGTTTATCTAAAGGTGTGAGTTCATTCATGTATTATCCAAATTTTCACCTTTGGTTGGTTGTATTTAATTTCATTTGCTGGCTTGACACTTTCGACTACTTTTTCTTTTCTTTGTTACTCTAACCATTCTGTTTGTATCAACCAATTACTTCAAGCCATTGGCTTGATTCTGCATAAATGTTTTCTTTCATAGCATTTTATTTGATGAAGTGTGAACCTTATTCTCTCCATCGAGGGGTATGGATGGGTGAATGGTGGTTGTCCTTTTTGTCAATATGAGATGTCAAATGAAGCATATTTGGACTTCTGTTATCTGCCAGACTGCCGGCTATATCTTTAACAGTGAGCAAATGTAAGAAAGGGTTGATTAACAAAAGTGGTCTGCGTTGTGCTCTCTATTTGGTTGATAGTAATTAGTGGATGTTTTCATGAAATCTATCTTCATATGTTCTCTTCTGTTTAGTCTTGTCTTCTTGGCATAAAACTGTTCATGTAATTGGCTGAAAAGCTGTAGGTTTAGTTACCAGTTGAACTGATTGTAGATATTTTGTGACTTCTTTGTTTCTCTTCTCTCTCTTTCGGTGACAAGTTAAAGAGATATACAGTTGTGATGTTTTCTTTGGGTTGGTGATTTGGCAGAAGCAAGGAATCAGGTCATGGAGGCTACAGAAAGATTAGGTGGCCAGTATAGCCCCAATTTACATCCTCGATGTACCCATTTGGTGGTTCAGATATCCTTTTCTCTGTCATAAATTATGCGAATTTTCGTAGATTGTGTTAGCAATAGCATGATGCTGTAGTAAGAATATCAATGCTCATATACTGTCATACATTAACACTATGGGAAAAATTCTGTTCCAATTCAGAATATATTTTTTTTAGTTTCTTGGTTGTGTCAGAGAACGAAGTGGTTCGTACCTTCTCAATTCCTCTTCTTTATTTAAATTTATTTGTACTGAGTTCAGAAAGATGTTATGTAACTTATGATCATAATGATTGCTTGTGGTCCATTATCATAGCATTGGCATTCATCCAATACATTGTGTGTTGATTGGTTCAGTGCTATCATGAAATCTTTAACGTCTAATACAGTTTTGGTGGACGGAAGTTTGAGCATGCACTGAAGCATGGAGCAAAAAATGGGCTTTTTGTTGTCACACTGGGTTGGTTTGTGGATAGTGTCAGGAAAAATGGTAATTGACTTCAACTGTCTTCAATTGACATGTTTTATATTTTGGTTAGCTTTCTTGGTGATTATGATTCATCCCTCATGCTGTAGAGTCACACAATACAGGAACCTGACAAAACTTTCATATTTTGCATCTATTTTCACCTCATGTTGAAGCGCTCAAAGTATTAGTCTAATCGTATTTAACAAACTACGCATTCTTGTTGTGATTACAGTCAGCAGCATTTATAGTTTTTGGTGATTATCTGGCTACCCACACTCTGCTCATTCAGAGAATGAGTGGTTGGTTAAGCTTAAATTGATATACCTTTTTATTTCATTTAATCTTTTAAATTAAATAATCCATTGGATTTGTCGTATCAATGGCATCTTGCCGTGCTGGATTAAAATACCATAATGATCCAGTAAGCAGCACTCATCTGTGGTCTCTAAGGTCATAGAGATTTTCCTTTTTCATCTTATTTAGCTCTCTATCTGAATTGATTTTAATAATTAGATAGCATAATTATGAATGTTGATATTTGTAGTTGTTATAACCTGAATACATTTTCTTGTATCTGCTGCAGTGAGGTTGAGCGAATCACATTATAGGGTGAAGAGTTATGGGGACAACAACATGCGTATGGAGGATTTTAGACTGCTTCCTGAGTATACAAATGCTGAAAATCATTGTCTTCCTGCAAGAATCCACCAAGCCAAGAAAGATAATAGTGTTGAGGAACTTCAAAGATTCTCTGTGAGAGAGTCTGTCAGAAATTCGGACTCAACTTTGTCTGGCTGCTCCATCTATGTTGATCCAAGTATTTCATCTGAGTTGCGGAAAAAGGTAAAATTGTTTTCTGAGAACAAATACCTAGATGTTTTGTGATCATACTAGCTATATGTGAAGTCTTTCAGATGATATGGAGTCCGTTGAACAATAGTCAGTGTCAGTTTCTTGTTTTGGTTAAGCTAGTGTTGATTCCAGTTCTCTTTGCCAAGACATTTATATGTTTTGCATTGTTTGATAGGTTACTGAGACTGCTTCAAGAGAAGGTGCTAGTTTGGTGGAACAATGGTTTGTTGGCTGCAATGTTAGTCATGTAGTAACTGAAGGGACATCAATCCAAAGATATCTTGGATACTCTAATAACCTCGTTACAGTAAGTCCTTCTATATTGTAATTTAATATTTATCTACTAATAAGAAAGACCTCACTGAAGGGATACAACTTTCCGAAGCTCAAACTGTTTGCTTGTTCTACTATTTTGCTTTTTCATTCTAGCAGTACAACTCCTAGAAAACATTAATATGCTATTAAATTGTTATACAGTAGGTGGGCTTCTGCAGTATTATTTATATCACAATGAAGTTATTTGTGTATGATATGTCTCAGCCTCCTTGGATTATCAAAACAGCTAAGGAGAAATATGTGCGAAGGCTTGTTCACATTTCTGTTGATTTGGCAAAGCAAGTTCGCCTGATGCTTGAAGACGTTCATAATGACATTTTAGGAAAGGTAATTTCTCAATATATTCCTTTACATTTTTTAAATTCATTTTTTCTTATGTTCTATTGTGCTTTCCAGCTTAGTAAAACATTTTTAATCTAGTTTTTTTTAAAACATTGCTATTAGGTCTTATAGCCCTAGGTTCTCTCCCTTGTGAAATTATAATATGAATTTTATTGATATATCAGGAAGTAATAAAGCATAAAGTCTCTGACAATCCTCTGGATTGTGAAAGTGAAGTTGGCTATGAAGAAAGACAACAAATTGTGAACTCTGCAAAAATTGGTGTCAGGAATCGCCGTAGTCGCCGGATGCAGGTCATCTTTTGATTCGCTTCTGTTTACTCTGTTGAGCTTGCTCTCGATACCCTACCTATTAGGCTCTCTAAAAAATAATAAAAAGTCTTGTTCTATTATTTTTCCTGCTCCTAATTTAGTTGTCTGTTTTAGATGTTAGCAACTTCACCTCTAAATTTGTTCGATTACAAATCATGTGATCTGAGATAATAATTTGGCACATGCTAGTTTAGAGAAGTCTTCTTCACACCAGAGATTTCAATTCTGTCACATGAAACTTGGGAACCACATTGGAAGATTCAATCACAAGCAGGATTATCCTCTCTCTTTAATTTCTTATCCGTTTCAAATAGGGCAAATTACATTGAAGCACCCATTGGTTTGTTAAATTTCACATTACACCAGGTACTCCTGTTACCTAAAGAAACACATTACATCGTGTATCCCTATAAGGAGAGTTACTGTAAATGTCACTAAGGAAAGGTTATTGTGTAAGGTTTCAACAAATTACAAGGGTTATCAGTGTATTTTGCTCTTTCAAATAAAAAGCATACCACAATGTTTTTCATCAAAATGTTAAGTTTGGCAAATTTTGATCCATAAAGCGTTTAAAACTTGAAAGTACGAGAGGACACAATATGATAGAATACCCATTTGCCGACATTTCATGGATTCTTGTATAGAGGGTCATCTGTTCAGTCAAAATATGTGGAAAAGGCAGCATCATTTTGTTCTACTGCTTGATTTAATTGGTGCTATGGATTGATCGCTTATTTGATTTGAACATGATTTTGCAGACTTGTCAGACTCCAATACGTCCTATAACACCCAACAACCTTCTAGACTCTATCTGCTGGTCTATATCTGACCCAACTTCAACTGCTTCCATCTACACAGACTCTTTTAGTGTTGAAGATCCTAGTGAAAATCACACTTCAATATTTTTCGACGCAAAAGGGGATGGCAAGGATTCAGAAACTTCATTTTCAAACTCCACTCGTCCTCTGACAGAAAGGTTGTTATTAACTCCCAGTGGCTTGTGTTACACCTTTTCCTTGCGTAGCAAGATATAACAAAATTATTTCAAGATTTCCAATCTTTTCTGAACATCTTTTGCAGTGAGAAATCCGAGTTGATATTCAAAAACCATTTCCTTACCATACTCTTCCCAATTGACCGATTCTCCGAGATGGGTCCTTCATCGAGAACGTTTTTCAGCCATAATGGTTTTACGTGTCTTCAGGTGTTGGATCATATCCATGCATTTTATCAGGTACTAATGTTTATTCTTTTGGAAACGTGCATGCATTATTATCAGCTCTCTCTAACAATATGGTTTCTATTTCTATCTACTTTATTATGATAGGAGAACATGTCAAGGCAGGAAATAGAAGCTGCAATTCACACTGATTCAAGACACGGTGATAGGCTTCGATCAGTGTACTCAAGTAAGGAAACAACAGAACGTGGCTATGTAATGTTCAAAAGGGTTGAATTTTTGGGTAGTCGTACAAGTTTTGAACTGTTGAAGCGTGTAACTGGGGAAAACAACTCCAACGTTTATGAGCTATTACTTAGGGCCTAAGGTGATTTCGTTTTACATGGATTCCTCGTATTGGAATGAATGGCCAAAAATGGGAAAATTTTAGCTTGTCAATATAACAATGAGAGTGGGAAAATATAGCTGGTTGTTGATGGTAATGTTTTCATTAATACTTTATTGTTATTTTAGTTATATTAGTTAAAGAGGAAAGGACAAAAGGGTTTCTGATATATTAGAGCTCGAAACTTGGGACATCATTATAAACACATCACACTTGGTCTTAAATATTTGGGTTACAAGATCTATAGGATGAATTTTTTTATGTAAAAAAGTTTCTGCTTTGTGCATTGAAGTCGATGATAAATTGGAAGAGGATTTTAGTATCCATTTTGAGATAGGTTAAATTATAATGTTTTTCTTGAATTTGTTTCTTTATTTTATTTTTTCTAACGTAAACATACAAATTTTCTATTTATACTGCCTATAAAATGGTCACATCGATATACAAGATGAGAGCTGTTGAATTGTTTTAAACGGGGAAGTTACATTTACAAACTTTAAGGTTTTTGTTTAAGCTTCTTTTTTTGTCTGTTTTAAGTAAAATTTGTTGGATGCTAAAAGATATATAATTAAATAAATTTGTCGTATTTTTATCTTAAATGTTTCCAAAAATTAAGAATAAATCAAGAAATTGAATTCTAGCGGAGCTTGATTTTGGGATACTGGTGGATTCTGTCACTGAAAAAAAATTATCAAGAAACTGAATTTTAATTTATGTTAAAACATGTCAATTGTTACAGACATTGATAAATGAAAAATATGTTTATGTGAACTGCTTATATATTCCGTTGAATTATATATATATTTACGGGATTGGCTTGAAAAAGCGAAAGGGAGATTTAACACGAATAATTTATTTCTGCTGGAAACATTTCTCAAATAAAGTCTTTGGAAACTCTTATAATAAATGGAATATATAAAATTATAATCAATCAAATGAATTTTTAAAATTCTTACATTTTTAAAAAAATGTTATCTGCAAATCAAATTCCCAAAAAATATATTTCAGATTGAAAATTTAATGATGTTGTATGCCAAGTCTAGAGACAAAAATATTATACCCTAATTGTTATATGGTACTTGGATTGTCCCCATTTTATAGAGATGCTGCCAAAATTGATGCACATAAGTGAGTTAGTGCTCCTCCAACTTGCTTAACTCCGACTTGAATCATCAAAACCATGAATATCATAGTTGATATGGTATCCAATCCACTAGAGATATTTTCACAAACTAAGGTAGGAAAAATATTTGAATAACACTGAATCCATGAATATATCATATAGATGGTATATGGTATTCAATATAAACCATTTGAACTAGAATAGGTAAAAAAAAATTAAGCATAAACAATATAAAACAAAGATATTAGTTATATTTGAGCTTGTAAAGTCTTACTTTCGAATAATTATTTCATGTATTTTAAAGATAGCACACAAACACATAACACAGTAGCTAAACAATAATAAATTATGTTAATATACTCATACTTCTTAAACCTAGTAGACCGAAACTCAGCATTGTTTATTGGTGCAACTTTATTCTTTCACTTGTACAGCACCCCAAACCAGAGTGAGACAAGGATTGAATAATTGCACTAGATATTACATGCAATATTTATTTTTTTGGATACATGTACATGCAATATTATAGCATCATCTCTAACAGTTCTATTTTTTGATAAAACCCTATTCAAACTTCTCATTGGTTTGAATTTTCTTTCCTTCCTCAGAAAAAAGAAAAGAAAAGGAAAGAAAAGGATTTCTACATGTTTACACCTAATCTTGTCAAGCATCACCTCGTTGTTTTCAATCCAGTTTTTTTTTTTCTTCCCAATCATTTTCTCTCTGGGCACACTACTAGCAACACAAATTAGCAACCCCAAACTACTGGAAACCAATGGTCCTCTACAATCAATGTTTTTTGGGGGCACAAAATTGTAGCACTAGCCCTTATCTTATACTCTCCCTTTTTTCCCGTCATTTCCCTTCCCTTTCCTGGGAGGATCAATTTCAACTTTTCCCAGTTTTTGCAGCTCAAAAAGCATTTTAACTGCAGCAGAGTCAAAGGAACTCCTCTTATCACTTCTAGCTTCTCCTTTGCAATCTATATTTCCATAATTGGGTATGCACAAGGTAATTTTCGACACAAAACAGTTCAGTCCCTTGCTTCCTTGCAGACCTTCACAGGATTCAAATAATGATCTGTGACAGAATAAAAACTAGTCAGATTCATGCGCCATGACATTATCAATTCTAGAACAAAGTATTCTTATCTGCACATCACATATTTTACACAACACACCATACATGAACAATAATATCGTTTAAAATATCCTTGTTGCCATATCAAACCTATTTTTGAAATACATGATGCAACGTTTTAGGGATCAGTTCTGTTCTCCACATTATACACAGATAAATCCTTCACGTAATTCTACTAATTAAGATTCAAGCAATTGAAAGTACAAATTATTTGCTGGACTCACCTATCTTTATATTCTGTTGAATCAAATGCAGGAACTGGCCACTGTAGTTTCTTACACACTTCATATAGTGTGGTCCGTGGTCCTCCCTTCTTCATATTAATCGATAAATTAACTGTGTAACATGAATAAAAAATAAAGTTAATCTATAGGTAGTTAATAAATTATTACCTCTGGGTTTGAAAATAGCAGCGAATAAAAGGGTTTAAAATGCGGGAAAAAAAATACAAGGTAGAGAGAACGCGTTTGCAACCCCTATATATATATATATATATATGTTCCACAAATATGATGTCTGAACTGAATTTCTACTTAACTAGGTGCAAAGAAACATCTACTCTACTCCACTCTCTTTCTGTCCTTTTCACATCAAGCTGAAAAATAAAAAATATTTGCTTTGAGATAGGAGCTAAACCCCATCTAACTAGCTTCTAAGATCACTCAAAGCATTATTTTTAATTTGATTTATGAATGTTACAGAAGGAGAGTGATAAATGCAGATATCTCACAGAACAGATATAGCTGATATTTTTCCAATCTCCATATAAACCTAAACCCTAAACTTGCTATCAAACACAAAAAAAGAAATCAATGGTGCAAACCTGGAATGGAAGCACTAAAACCAGAGTCGCCACTGGAAGAGTCTTTGAGAGGCAAAATACTTTCAGTTGGGCTAGTTTCATTCAATCTGCTCCTTTTATGTGATACTGGCTCTGAGGAATGTTCTTCAATTAGAGTAAAACAAGTACTAGAATCCATTTTGAGATGAGATGAATCATCCATATGGTCAGCATTATCTCTTTTTCCCTTGGACAAGAAATTACAATATGAAATTCCCCGCTTCTGTAGTATTACAAGTATCAGATAATTGGTCATCAAATATACAAATATGGAATAGCAGTAGTGCGAAAAATAAATAAACTAAAATCCAATACAAAAAAAAAAATATCTTCATTTTGGTGAAGGCTGTGCAGGTAAGGTGGACAGGACAAAAAATATTGTGAGAAAAATTTGTGATGCTTACTTTGTAGTTGTATTTACTGCAAAGGCAGACACTACTGATAGCTATTTATTTTTACCTTGTCATCGAGCATGAAATCCTATCTGGTGACCACTTTTTTCATTTAAAGAAGCTAGGCTATAAAATAAGTTCAGTACTGGGGGAAGACCAAATTTGAAACTACCCAAGGCAAATGAAATTTTATACATTTTGTTAGCTTGATCCGTTATATGTTTTCTTTTGGGAGATTTCAAGCATGACCAAATTGGAAAGTTTATACTTTTCCGAAGTATTTACTAGCTTCTTATTGATAGAAGGTTCTAGGATCATAGATTTTAGAAGACCTTAAAACTAACAGAAGGGAAAAGGTAATTCCGGAACACAATCATAAAAGAACAAACCTGAAGATCCTTCAACAAATGAAAAGAAGCTTCTCCTTTTGCAGTTTTTTTATTTGCCCCCTTTCCTTCACGAACCAAAAGCTCATTTGGCAGCTGTACACTAACCTTAACATGCACCATGGATCCCTTTTTTTCACAATTTTCATTTACTTTTACAAAATACCCAAGAGAGTCACACAATTCATTTAATTCACGAAATGGAGGCAATTCAAGTTTTTCAGGAGTAACTATGGGAGATAATAGAGGATAGAAAACCTCCCACACTTGGTCAAGACTGAGCTTGGTATCAATTAGCATAGCCCCAACAATACTTTCCACTAGATCTCCAAGTGCCTGCGATATTTATAACAAAAATAACAATGTTACAACTTTAGAAGAAGTGCCACGCATATGTTTTGTGCCACGTGCTTCAGAAATTGTTTTTTTCTAAAAGTGACAATCTCTATTTAGGAAAGTTATAAAATAGGACTATTTGATTTTTTAAATCCTCTAGATTCATGCTGCGTGCATGTAGAAAACCACTCAAATGTTTAGATTTTTGTGCAAATTTGATTTAATTCATCAAAAATTGATTAAAAAATTACCTTTATTGTTTACCCATTTCCTCCATCCTATGTATGGGGGTAATAAAGTTAAATCATCGAAATAAAATGAATTTCATTCATCTTGTTTGATGCAAACATGAAAAACAATTTGCAAGTCAATGCTAATGATATTGTTGATTGTAATTAGATATGTGGTTTGTATTTTATATAAGATAAGATGAGTTATATGCATAATTATCTATTATTTGAATTAATTTCTAGGAGGTTTTTTTGTTATGTTTCAGTTTTTAAAATATTGTTTAGATAAAGAAAAAGATACATTAGATTATTGTTTAGATTTAGGAAATTAAGATTGAGATATTGTTGATATTTGGTTTCTCGTTACATTTTTGTTCTAAATATACAGAGTACATTAATAAAATATTGTTGAAACTCCTCCACAAAATATATCTCTTATCCTTCTAAAATATATTTTATAAACATAAAAACCAAGAGGATTAGTTTATATTTTATCTTTTAGATAGGATGAGTTTATCCTTTGCCTTTTAGATTGGTTTATCATTTATATATATAGTTTTTTTTTTTTCTGTATATATGTGGGTACACATGCTATAATCCAATTATCACCAAAACTAACCTTGGGAGCTCTATTGCTTGGAAGTGATCTAGGTTCTAATTCAGAAACAGGCTTCACATATTCTGATATCTGGCTCAGTAATACTCCTGAGCCATGTAGAAGGTGCTGGTGAAGGTTATGTCTAACAGCAACTTGAGCAAAATTGTCATTATTGACAGAAGCAGATCGTAAGTCAGTCAACACCCCTGGATCAATATCTGTGTGACTCTGATAAAGATGCCAGGTGATAAGCAGGTCCAATACTGAGTCACCAAGAAATTCAAGCCTCTGCCACAAATTCAATAAGTTGTATCATAGGTGTATAATATTAAGAAACTTTAAAGTATCTAAATTACTTAAGAATGCATGAAACTTCAGAGCTACCTCATAACAGCAGCCAATCCCAAGTTCTTTCTCAGACAAATGTGTGATAGCCTCCAGTAAGAGTCCTTTGACAGAAAATTCATACCCAATTTTCTTTTCAAGGCTTGCAATCTCACTTTCTTTTGGCACACATGTACGCAGAGAGGCAGCAGCGATTGCTTCATCAACCAAGGATAGTTCAAGTTCAGCGCCAATCCCAAGCCACTTCATCACACTAAGTGATGCAAAGAGACCACCACCCACATAGTATGCTCCTATCAGAGCTTCAACACAGTCAGCAATAGTCTTAGAACACATCCAGCGGTGACCCCTGTCACAAGACTTCCCAACCACAACTGTTGGATCCTCAGAATGGAATTTTACATCTAAAGGCACTTCAGGAGTTTCCAATCCACAATCACAATGAACAGGGTGTATAGAACGCTGTCCTGGAGCAACCCAACGGCGTGGTTCAAATGCAGAGTCTCGAATATAACCCTGACAGATAAAATGACAGAAAAATCTGAGATCAAATCATTACAATGCATGTCCACCACTTTAAGTCCCATAATGATAACATTAAAAAGTAAACAACAAAATAAAGGTGGTAATTACTAAAGCAGGATGGTCGAGGCATCGAGGACTTTTCTCATATATATAAATTTTCTATGAGACTGAGAAAACATTAATATTTAGAAAATAATGAAAATATTCACTCCCAAAACTGACTCTTAAGTAAAGACTGCTTGCAATTGATTATTAGAACTCGACAGATGTGGGTTTGTGCTTTGTCCACATTTCATGAGCATTTAACTAAGACAAACATTTAGGTTCTGAGACAGTAATCCAAAAAAATAAAACAGTAAAGAATACCTGTAAGTTGCGATCTGTCCCCAGTTTATGAAGTGTTGAATTACAAACTGCTAGTGATCGTTTGGCAGATAATTGTCCTTCATGTTTCTTGGGATATTTAAGAAAGAGGTGACAGCTCACCACATATTTCAAAACAGAATCTCCGAGCAACTCAAGTCGTTCCATTGAAAATCTTTCACTGCATCTCAAAGTTGTAAGTGCTTCTAGAATCTAACATTTACAAAAAGAAAAAAACATGAGAAGATTATCATGATGAAAATAGAAATCAACAATCAAGGAGTATTTTTATCCAAGAACAAACCAGTGAGCTATGTATGTTGGACTTGATACTTTGACCATCATCAATCTCTTCTCTAAGCTGACTAGATAACATTAAAGATTCAATGCGGTACATCAAAGATGGCAACAAGTACAATGACTTCAACACATTTCTTTTAAATTCAAGAACATATAGAAGCTCAGGTGGGATGTGAACATGAGCAGGCACTTTGGAGGTTGTAGGGGCAATTTGTGATGACTTGTCTCGCGCATCTGCTCAACTCAAAGAAAATATCATAATCAAAGTTGAACATGGTCGTGCAAGGATTCACATAAATTCTATCAAGACAGAAAGTAATAGGGTAGCTCGTATCCGCTATCAGTTCTTTCAAATCATCAAATGTAATTCCATATGAAAACTTCATCAGAGATGGTAAATTTTAGTCTTAAATGAAATTTCATTAAAATCATAATACAGAAATCTGAAACAGCATTTAAGAGCCACAACATGAAAACTTTAATTAGGAACAACGAACCTTCCTCCTGGAAGTTAAAAAGAAGATTGTGTGGATTATGACTTTGCTTTAATAGTAAAAGAGGCTGTCCTGGATGTCTCAGTGTAATCCCATACCTGATCAAAATTTGAAGTTGTTTAGTCATGTATATTAATAATGTAGGAATGACAAGGCCAGCAAAACCCTAAATAGGAGGTGGGATAGAACAAATTATGCACCTTTTACTGAAATAATCAGAGTAGGTAATGTGTTCCTTGGATTTTTCATTGTTTCCACAGAAATGACTTTCAGCAGATAAGTTACTGTCGATGTCAATAATACAATATATTTTTCCCGTGTGAATGGCCAAAACTACTGTGTCTTTTATATTATCAGCATCAACCACACAATTAGCAAAGTGAATCTTGTTTGTTCCTACATATTCCATCTCCAAAGAACAGGTTTCCTGAGGTGATGTGATTATTCTCTTGTCATCACAATCACCACTGACCAAAGAAAATTTCCTCCTTAAAAATTCAATAGCAGATGCACAAGAATTGATTCCATGCCAATTAATGTGCAAAGCTCCCTCACAGATATCATTCAATTTCTCGAGTGGTAGAAGCAAATATAAGTGTTTTGTGCTCCACAATGATTTTGTTTCATTCTGTAGCAAAAATTCTGTTCCTCCTCTTACTGATTTTGACCTAAACACCAATCTCCCAAACAAACCATTGAAGAAAAGCTCATGGAAGCATTTTGCTTTCATAATCTAGTAGAGACAAACAAAAATGAATCCAGTTAACTTCCAAAACAAATGAGATTAAAGATAATAGAGAGACAGAAGCTATATACTAAGCCGGATACAACCTTAAAAACCTTAATTTTATACCTGTTTAGTATCCAAATAAACTTGCCCACATGAAGATACAGAAGCTTTCACGATCTTTGAGACTAAATAAAGATCTGATTCTATATTTCCCACATCATCATCAAGCTTTGACTCAACCAAAAGAACAAACCCAGAGTATATTTCGCTAACAATACTACAAGTGAATTCCAGTTTATAGGCAAAAAATCTGGTTGCATCAAGTTTATCTCCCCATGCACCACTTAATGCAAGAATGCCGGCTGTTCCATGCAACTCCTTTCTTTTCGTGGTTCCTTCAAATGTTAAAAACAAATCAAAATCAAAATGCATTTTAACACAAACAAACATTTGGTATCTATATTCCCGTATAAAAGGAACAAGGCCACATCGACAAATTCTGACATAGGCACCATGAACCTTAAACATTTCAAACCTGCAAGAATACTCATTCAATCCATAGTTTGTCAAACTTAAGAGATTATGTAAACTCAAGGAGGGTTGATAAACTCATAAGAGTTTACCTTAACCACAATAATATTAAAAATACATAATCATAGTATCCAATTCAAATATAACACCATAAATTGTCAAACTCGAGAGTTTATGTAAGCTCATTGAGAGTTGAAAAACTTTTAAGAGTTTCCCTTTAACCATATAAATGGAAATAATCATCACATGCTTGCATTTGTTCAATAGTATCTATTTAATTTATTTTATTTCTAAAATTAAAAAGATTGAATAATTATGAAAAGAAGTTTAAATAATTACAAAAAAATAATCAAACAAATGAAAAGCTACTATATAAAGACCAAAGGTGCATGTTTTTAGGTAAAAGCAGCTTTTTCATAAAATTTATGAAATCAAAACCTTTTTTTTATTATTGGTTCTTGATTATTTCACAATTTGGACAGAAAAGTACTTTTTTACCATCCCAAAAAAACTATTTGAAACATACAATCCAAAAGAAATAAATTTTCAATAAATACATCTAACACATGAAACTAATCGTCATAACTGATTTGAATAAAATAAATTATACATGTAATCAACTGATGGATAATCTTTAGCCTCACAGCTAATCAAACACACCTTGGACAACAGGTTTTTGTCAGATTTAAAAAAATCAACGATAGAAATCAATATGTGCTGTGATTCATGCATTCAAAAAGTATAGAAATTGTATTGGAAAAACTGCAAATGATATTTGAAATAGGCACAAGCATTGTTTGCAAAGTCTGAGGTGTCAAAAATATAATGCAAATTTTAAATTAAAATAAATATTTTACCACAATTTACAAAAATTAAAAAATAATTAGCTCATAATTATACCTGCACGGGAACTTGATTCTTTATTTTTCACAATATGGTCATCTTCTGAAAGATCTTCAAGAAATGGAACCAAATGTTCATTTAAGGCACCCATTTGATGCAACTTCTTACAAGCTTCAAAACAAGCAAGATGCCTAGCCAATCGAACATCTTTTCCTGTAGGACCGGTTATTGTTTGGAAAGCTGAATTAGATGGTAATGTTAATGTACATTGGTAACCCCCTTCCACAGGCTGAATCACATAACTAGGCTTTGCAGAGGAGTACCTAATCCAAATCCAAATTGCATGCAGAACAAGCATGTAAAGACTATGTTTCAAATAGTTAAAAAGAAGACAAGCACAAAAGCATATAATCTTACTGATCTCGTGGTAGTGTTCCACAGTATCGATGGATAAGATTAACACTAGAATCTAAAGTCACAGAAGCTCCGGTAGATTCCACATAGTATGCATCTGTTTTCCCCACCGTAAATACCCTTAAACTATATTCATGGTTCTTATTTATAGATGCATCAGTCATGGAGCGCTCACTCCTAATGATGTCAAAGAGTTGATTTCTTTGCTTCAAGTTTCCCCTGTAGATACCAGTGTTAATGTTGATAATTAAGGAAAGCAATTAGATTAGAGTCATGGGGTTAATCTACAGAAATCAATCAGAATTATGCAATTTGATTTGTGCATTTAATATTAATATTTGATATTCAGGCCTAGATTGGTGTACAGAACTAATCTCTTCCTATTTATACATCCTCATTGTATTTATTTCAAATCAGTGAAAATATTCATTTTGCTGCAAGGTATCAGATCTCAATCTGAACCATCTCTAGTGCCTCTTGCCAACCCAACCATGGAAGGAGAAAAACCAAAAGGCCCAACCAAGGTGGAGACTGGTACACTTCTTACCAGCTGGATCAAAGGGCCTGAACTTCCTCTCACTGGCTACATATTGAATGGACAGAACTACATCAAATGGGAGAGGTGATTCTGAATCTTTGTTCAAGGAAAAGGAAAAGAAGGCTGCATTATGAGAAACTTCAAAAATTTTGAGAAAGGAGACCTCAACCTCCAAAAATGGCAACTGGAAAACAGTTCAGTCATGTCATGGTTCCGCAACACCATGACAAATGAAATTGGGGAAAATTTCAAGTACTAGGGTACCACTAGAGAAATCAAGAATGTGGTGAAGGAAACATATGCCAATGTAGATAACACCTCTTCAATCTTTGAAACTAAAAGCATACTTCATGACCCATGAGAGGGCAAATATCCTGTTACTGAGTATTTCATACTTGCAATGGACATTGGCAGCAGCTCATATATACTAAAGTCCTCTATAGGACAAGAAAAAAGAAGTGCTCCAACAAAGCATAGTTGGGAAGTTGATCTACCAAACTCAAACTAGGCTTGATATAGGATTGGCTATAAGTATGGCA
Organism: Macrotyloma uniflorum; assembly: GCA_016859785.1. Taxonomy (NCBI): domain Eukaryota; kingdom Viridiplantae; phylum Streptophyta; class Magnoliopsida; order Fabales; family Fabaceae; genus Macrotyloma; species Macrotyloma uniflorum. Next base: position 3,797,585 of record BDMB01000007.1, on the reverse strand, counting down.
AGTAGCCATGTCCTACTGATGCTTACATGAAAACCATGAACAAAATCCTACAATAAAAAAAATAGAATCTGTTGTATTTCCTTCTTTTCATTTTCTAGACATAGCATTTACAGGAAAAATCATTCCCTGATACAAAGGCCTAGATTAGCATACAGAATTAATTTCCTCTTCCCATTTATACTTCCTCGCTCTATCAATTTTGAACAAGTAAAAAATAATAACTTTTCTAGAGTTAAATGTATACATACAAACACACTTGAAAATAAATACCAAGACAAGAGTGTTCAATGGAGAAGGAATCTCCAACATCAAACAGTTGTGACAATCATAACACTTGCCTCTCCAACATCACAACAAATTGAGAGTTAGCCTGCCTAGATCTTCCGCGAGATTGGACATAACTACGAACCGTCTTTGGGAGGTCAAAACGTATCACACATGAGCAGTTTGGCACATGAATTCCTTCCTCAAGTACATCAGTAGTGAATAATAGATTGACCTAAACAAAGAATTGATAATCTATTATTAGATTTTTCAATACCAACATTTAAGACAAATTTATTGCACATCACTTGATCCACATGATGCAGTAAACAAAATACCTTTCCAGAGCGAAAAGAATCCAATATCTCCTTCTGCCTTTTAGGAGCCACAGCATCAACTGATGTATTGCTTCCAGTTAAATAGGAAACTGTGAAATGAGAAATCTGGGGAACTTTCTTTGCAAATCTTTCAATCACCTTAGCTGTAATGATTCTTTCAACAAAAATAAGGCACAACACCTGGCTAGATTGTCTATAAACACAAAGAAAGATGCATTACCGATTTGCTATGTTACATAATACAACTTTTTTTCAAAGGAAAACTATCTATATGACCCGAACAGTAGATCATAGCTTCATACCCAAGTGATTGGAAGATTTTAATAAGTTCAAGTAATTTTGGAGATATGTATCCCAAATCTTCTGCCTTCGAATAATCAAAATCAACCCCCAAAACCTTTTTATCAGCTGCAGCAATATTAGTTAAATCAGTTGGCAGAAGTTAAGGAAGAGTGCAAAGAATGAACAAATTTACCTCGTCTCATAAGCATTTATAGCATGGTGTCATTTCTCTAAAAAGACATGCTAGTGTAATTTTTTGGCTAATTATGAACCAAATAAAAAACCAATAAGGGATATCCATTTATCCACAAAATTTTGGCTTTGCAACAAATTGCTGTGATGTCAAAATCAGAATGAAAAAATGGAAAGTGTGCCAATGTACCCCTTTAAAGAAACATGTATAAAAATTTATTGTTGATAAAAAATATTGCTATATACTAAGCATCAGCAAAACCTTCCAACATATTATCATAAATAACTTCATAAGAATTTCTTAAAATATACTAGTAGCAGATAAGCTATTGAAAATATACTGGATTGCCCGAATTAGATATAGATCCTAACAATCTCAATTATCATGAAGATTCAGAAAGATCAATAGCCCAAATAGGGGGGCTGTGAGAAGAAGAAACCATAAAAAAAACATACCAAGATGAAGGGATTCTTCAATTAATTTTATTACTTCTTCAACAAAAGTTATACACTGAAGATGACCTTTTCTGTAAATTTCACACAGTCCTTCAGTTCTGGAGAAATTCTCACGACAGATTTTAACTGCCTGCATAAATATAGACAGATTATAATATATACATATACATATGTGTGTGTTTGAGGAACAAAAGATAAAACTATGGTTAAAAAACTGAAGATGCACATACTAATGAATGTGCAAAAAATTGTGCATTTATTTCTAATACATGGTGATATTTAAACATACCAAAAAAACTTGCTGCTACCCAGAAGAAATTGAAGGCAAAACTTTAAGTGGGTTAGAGTTGAGAGTTGATATTTTTCATTTGATTTATAAGAAGATAATATTGGTTAACAAAATATAACCCCAATTCAAAAACAGAAAGGTTTTTTAATGACTCTTACTGGATTACAAAACATTAATGGACCAGTTCGTTTAAACTTCAAATAAGTGTTTTTGAAATAGGCAACTTTTAAAATAATCAGTAATTTAAGAAGAAAATAGGATTTGTTTATCTATACTAATATATAAAAAGGATACAAATTCAGATAACTGCTTTTGGTGTACATTTTGTGGTAAAATTTTATCTTTATTGGTTCAGTAACTATTTTCATGTTGCTTTTGATTACCTTAACGGCACAGTAGTGCTTGTGTTTCCACTGGTTAAAATAAGTTGAAAACTACTAACATAAGCATATTAGACAAACCCATAAAAAAATCCTACTTATCTACTTATTTTATTGAAAAAGAAAAACACTTCTTTTATAAAAAATAAGCACAAACAAACCAGACCAATGTACCGTCAGCAATAACTCCTAATTGATTTTGGTTTATAAATAAGTAAATGCAAGGCCATTATATGTTGGTATTTCTACATATCAAAAAGACTTTCTACCTAAACTCAAAAAGAAAATATTAAGTGTGTTTTCATCTGATTTATAAGAAGCATGGATGGTTAACAAAATATAATCCCAATTAAAAAATAGACTTCAATGACTCTATTAATTACAAAACATTAAAAATTTAGTGGCAGCAATAAAACAATGTTAAAAACATAAGAAATTATGTCAATTTTAAAATTCAATTAAAAAATTCCCTTTTTTTCTTTATAGCCCAGCTGTTTCCCCACAAGAGTTTGAGAAATACCTCATAAGCACATAGTATCCCAAGTTCTTCAAGGCAATGTAAAATTTTTCCAAGTTCATTGGACATCCGCTGAGACAGTGTCTTAAATTTATTGTCCACATCTGTATAGTTACTTTTATTTTCTGAAAGCAATGCATCAAACTGTCCAAACAGGTTAAATTTAGTCAGTATCTTTTGCTGTAACAAATATTGAGTACAATTGGGAAAAATAGCAGCTTATTTTGTAAGATGACACAGATACCTTGAACCACAAGGCTTCAATCTTTGGTTTCAAACTCAAAGCAGAAAATCGTGCTTGGTCATAATATCTACAACTCTCTTGAGCAGACGAAATACATCTATCCATCTCTGTCCGATCTTCAACAGTATATCTCTAAAGAAACATAAAAAGAGATATTGACATTCTTTTAATGGTATAAGCATACTATCACATGTGCACTCTGATAGCCAGTACAAGGCACCAGGTCTTGGAAAGTTTGTCACAAGAAAAAAAAAATGAGTAACTGAAATAAGTTATAGATTAGAGGGGCTATTATGGGTGCTTTTTATGTGTGGATCATACTATTTTATTGGACAGTTTTTATTAGAAAGATCTGTGTTTCAGTGATATAAGTATGGCTAGGCAGTTAAAGGGTAGGGGATATACGAGTTTGAATGTACATTTGAAAGAACTCTCTGTTAAGGCTTAGGGATGTGTTTTGTGGGTTTGTACCAGTCCAAAATTGTTGTCAATAAAACTGTCTCATTATGTGTGCAATCTCTTGAGCCTAACACACTCATGGAAAGTTTATTCAAATCTATGCCAAGAAATTAATATTACCTGAGAATCCAAGATACTTTCAAGTTCTGATATCTGATCCTCACAATCCGTAGTAGAGGAAACACCTGATTTGAGATATAATACATGAATAATGTATATAGCTTTCAAGATACAATCCAGATACTTTCAACACTTTATAGTCACAATATGGACTAAAAGTAATTGTTATCATATGAACATCAATGCAGATACAGTTCTGATTCCCATCATGCAGTTTAACTCTTTCAACACACATACATCATCATACAACTTTTTTTAGAAAAAATTGTATCAGTGACAGGGAAGGTAAGAAATTTGGTGATGCACTGTTTGCAAATTTAAAGATGGGGGTCACACTATTATGAAATCGTTGAAAACATTACACTTCAGGGGCACAAGTTGAACAAAATTAATTAAGTACTACCTATTTATCAATCCCAGAAGATTGTTCCACTTCTAATTTAGTGTTTTTGTTTCTTTGTTACTTTATGTAGCCATAGTCATCTTCACTAAACAAGACTAGTGGAAACACAGGTACTGTTGTGCCTGTGTGTCCACATTTTTTTGTGATAAAAGAAATTACTTGATATAACTAAAAAATTTAATTATTATGATAGTTATTACAATAAAAAATAATTATAAAAATATGAAGGATCAAATCCTAAGAAAATATATAACAGTTACAAAAATTAGTCAGAGAAACAGTTACAAAAACATTAAAATGGTAAAATTGTCAAGAAATGTGTACACCAAAAAACAGTTACTAAAAGGAATCCTCTTTGAAGACATTGTTTTGATGAATGAGAAAGATTTATTTTAACAAGAAACAATGAAGGTGCAAAACTAATGACAAGATAAATAAAGAAAGAACACTCAAGGGAGAAGTGAGGAATAAATTGGATTCACAAGGAAAGCATTTTTCAACTCAAAGTTAGCAAGTAAATAGTTACCTTTTTTACCAACTGGTGACGCTGTCATCCCAAAAATCTTTGGCTTTTCATTAGCTTGGTGATAAAATTCCTTCATTGGCATAAGAAAATAGTTATTTGTAAATCTATTTCCTATCCTAAAAATAGTAACAGACAAAAAGATGAAAAATCATGTCCGATCAAATAAATACAAGGGAAAAAAGAAGAATGTTTTATAGCACTTACCTTCATTATTTTTGTATAGGGATGATTGCCAGTTGCTCTATGACATTCATCAATAACAATCAAGCATATCATTTCCATACGCAGGAATGCTTTTCTTAAGGCATCCAACAGAATTTGAGGTGTCATAACCAATACCTATAAGACAAAGATATTAGTAGCGTCCATAGAGCCAAGTCATTAGAAAAATATTCAACTCAGAGGAGGAGCTTGAATGCTTTCTACATGTATTTTTTTCCTTTAGTACATACCATTTATTTTATTAAATAAGAAAACTTTGCCTTGCAAACAGAGTCATTGTAAATGATACTATAGAGCGGGTTCTTGAAATTGTGTGATTTGTACACACATGAGTACTCTTATATATAATGAAGAAGAAATATAATTATAAAGTAAAAAATCAATACCTAATAATGAGGAATATTGGGTAAGATTCTTCCCTATCAAATCATATTACATCTCTCTATTTAATGTAATCAAATCATATTTCTAACACTCCCTCATACTGGAACATATATGTAATATGAGCCAAGCTTGTGATTATGGTTAAAAAAATTAGTGATGATTTCTCCCGAGAGAACCTTCTCTCTCACAAAATGATAATCAATATCTACATAGTTGGTCCACTCATGGAAGACTAGATTTGAGGCAATGTCAATAACAGCTTGACAGAAACATATGAGTTTAGTACCTTGAATGCCTCAAACTTTGTTGGAGGAGTTGCCTAAGTCATGTACTTCAGGTATGGAAGGATACACATGACAGATTTCCAATGAATATCACATGGACACTTTAGAAATTGGCTAACCACAAATGTGATGGCTAGCACAGTACCAGTGAAGTAACTAAATCTTCCTGCTAGAGGACAATATCGATCAAGGTCTTTCAATGGCTCCACTTAACCTGGAAGAAGCTTCACTTTCAGATCCATAGAAATGGAATCCAAAGAAGAGATAAAAGAGTAATAGGAGGGAGCTAGGCAATTCTGATTAAGATTGAAAACATATTTAGGATTAGGATTATAAGTGGATTGAATACCTTTACAAAGTGCTAAAGGAATTTCAGGAGCAGGCAGCGGTGGTAGAAAAATATTTGGACAAAGAGATGATGTTGGAATGTATGTCAAAGGTGGTGCCAACTGAGTATGTGCCCATCGATGAATTGTGAGTAGTGGAGGTGGAGGAATAACAATTGGTGTTGAAACAAGAGAAACCAGTTGTGCTAGAAGTATAGGTGGAACCTATGGAGGAATATCTTCAACAATAGAAGAAAAGAAAGGAGTATTTTCGGAAAAAGTAACATCAACATAGATCAAATATTGTTGAAATTGTGTCGAGAAACATTTGTAATCCTTTTGGAACAGGAGTAACCAAGAAAAATACATTTTAGGGATTTTGTTGATAGTTTACTTTTACCTGGAGTGAGATTATGTACAAAACATGTAGTCACAAAGATGCATAAGGGAATCAGAATAAGGACTTGCTTAATGTTCAAGATACAATTACGAATCTAATTGTTTAGAACCCTGAATAGGACCCTAAATATCAGAGAGAACTAAAACAAAAAGTGGCACCATGTTTATTGACACGAGGATTGTAATTGGTACAATTTATTTACCTAACTGACACGACTCACTGAAAAGACTTATCATTGGTAAAACTAAGAAGAAGCAAACACAATTTCTCTAGACTCGGGTGCCCAAGACGTTGATGTTTAAGAGCAATGAGGGAAAGGAGACACACGAATGGAGGCTTGAGCTAATATAATCTTCCAAACTCATGTTCTACTTCACCAAACTTTGCCACAAGAACAAGAGAGGCAGCTTCATTGGCAGCGAAGTTGGAGAAGCTTGTGATATTCAATAGCAAAGATAGTAATATGTGAGCATAGAGTGGTAACTTAGGTCGCATTGATGGGGAACTGTGTGGTTCGGTCATGCCGAAAAAGGTGCCTTGGACTAGATAGTGGTGATGGGGCTCTGCATGGGGTAAAAAATGGAAAATGAAGGGAAAAAAAAAAAAAGAAATTTGATACCATATAGAGAGAAAAAAACAAGAAATCAATGCCTAATAAAGAGAAATATTTTGTTTAGGGTTTATCCCTATCAAATCATATCATATCTCTCAATTTAATGTAATCAAATCATATCTCTAACAGATACAATAAAGATAAATGTACAAAAACATTATTGTGAAAACTAGACATATCTAACAGGTACAAATTCATATCACTAGTAGGTAAAATTCATTATTGAGAATCCTCACACAAGTGCTAGAAATTAAGCTTCAAAATCCAAACACCAAAAGTGTTTAGTACTAAATAAAATAGAAGATTCTTAGTTTTATAGAATAGTCACCAAGTCAACTCAAAAATTTTAATAATAAAATTAACAATACATTATCCAGTATAATTTGTTGATTCATTGTACACACTAATCAAACAAAAGTTTGAATAATTTTTCACCATAAAAATCATGTTGAGATAACTAATTGACTGTTATTCAAGCCTAGTAATTCAGAATAATTTAAAATTTCATTCTTAAATTGATTATACACTTTTCAGGTTCAGGGTAATATCTCACATTAAACAAAAATGAAGAATCAAAAACCAGCAAGAGCATCATAAACCTGACAACCACAGAATAGTATCCAGCAATCAATTAATGTTGAGCAAGAATGGATAACCATGGACCAAGATGGTTAAGAATACCACAAGTTTTTAATTATGTAATATCTTGTGTTGCATGATTAAAGAACAAAAAAGTATAAGCTATATAATTATACAATAATTTAACTTTGATATCTTAAGCTAATTGCCATCAAAGCCAGAAAAATACTACTCAAATCAATGAATGTAAAATCAACCACAAAAATAGGAAGCCTAAATTATCTGTGACAATGAATTAGGGTTTAATAAATAACATACATCATTGTTACTGATCTCCTTCTCCCACGTCTTCAAAGTCCATGTATCAACTCCTTTAGCCCCATAGTATTCCTCAACTTGAAAATCTGTCAGATATTTTACATTCTTGAATTGCTGCAAAGTGAACAGAAACACCAAAATAAGTTTAACCCGTGAATCAATAAATCACACTTTGTTATAAAGGAAGAGTACAAAAACCAAATAAAAGTTGCAGGTGCTTTTGAGATTAAGAAATCTGTTTGGCACAAGAAGTAAACTGACCAGTTTGCAGGTCAGTTTAGGGGAGGATATGTTAGACCTCTAAGACAATAAGAGTGATCACATTAAGACTATGTTAGTTGTTGTTATGTTAAGAGTTTTAAGTTTTATACACCACATTTGTGAAAGATAAGCAGAAGCAGAATGCGCGTAACTCTGTAACATGCCTGATTGACAAGATGAACTGTAGGAGCCAAGAAAACAATCAGCTTCTTCACTCCAATAGTTTTTATGGTTTGACCAACCTCTTTCATAAGCATCACAGCAATCAAGGTCTTACCAGAGCCTGTATCCAACACAGCTATTGTGTTCCTTCTCCGTGCAACTTCAAACACCTCTATCTGATACCTGGGAAAACAGAAAATGCGTGAATGCTAAAAAGACAAAAATTCCGCTCCTCGGACTCGGTCAACAAAATAGTAAAACAGTCTACCAAATTCGAACAGAAAAAGATAAAAAAAAATTAACAAAAAAATGCAATCTTTATGATCAAAATCCACTAAAAGAGATAGAAAAAAAAACATTCTTCATCATCAAATTCCAAAAGAAAATATCTAAAGAATAAGAAAATTACAATCTTTATGATATTCTTCCCGACATTATGCTTAAAACACCAAAAAACATAACTGGGTATTCAAATAAAATAGCAATGCTTGAAAAAACAGACACCTTCTGGGATTCAGGTTGGAATTACACAATTTCAGGAATGGAGCATCAGGTTGCTTTCGTTTTTTACTTTGATTCTGGTCATGGTCTGTTGAATTCATGATATGTTTTGCAATGAAAATAAATACTGATTACAGATGGGAACAATTGAGAAAGGTTTTGAAGTGAGTGAGACTTTGAATAATCTCAGTTTCAAGTGAAGGTAGATAGAGAAAAGAAGTGTGATGAGTTTGAAATGAGTGAGAAAACTGTAGTGGGTTTAAGCTGGGAGAGAGAAAAGTATAATGAATTTAAAGTGAGAAAAACAAATAACAGAGTTTAACATCATTGGATTCTCCTGTCTAGATATAAAAGTAAGATGTGAACAAAAATAATAAGAATTATTTTAAAATTTTAAAATTATCTGTATTATATATTTTTATTTATCTCTATTTTATTTTTTTAAGTAGATATTTTTATTTTTTTAATGTATTTTTTATTAATTTTTTTATTTATTTATCATAAAAAATATATCATGTACTATACTTTTTAAAAAATAATTATTTTGATTTATTATTAATTATTGTAATTATTAAATATAATATATATTTATATTTAATAAATTTATGAAATTTAATTAAATATAAATTTATTTAATGAGAATCACTATTTACGAAATTTTATTATTAAATAAAAAATAATAATTTAAAACTTGACATATATCAAATATGTATAAAATAATATTAATAATATATATTTCAAATCTTAAATATCATAAAAGTTGATATTAAATATTATTAATTAATATGTTAACAGCATTAAATATTATCAAGAATGTTTAGATAAAAAAATAATGAAAAAATTTAATAAAAAAAACTAATAATAGATTAAAACAGAAAATTTTTTAATCATAGATTTCTTTTTCTTCTAAAATCTAATTATTAGATTTAGTTTCCAATATTTTTATTCAAAGAATCCTAATATTTTATTAAAATGTTATTATATTTTTAATTTTATTTAAAAAAAACCTAATATTATCTTATTAAATATAATTTCACTATTATATTATTAACTTTTATTTTAATTTATCTTTACCATATTTTCATATTTAATTGTTTATTTTTTATATTTTTATTTTTATTTTATAGCTATTGTTTTATTATTTATCTCTGGGTTTTATTAAATAAATATTTCTTTTATTTTAATTTATAATTTAGGTTCTATAATAATAATTATTAATAATAGTAAAAGAGATAAAATATTTTTAAGTTTTAACTTTAATAAATATTTGAAATAATTATTTAAATCGTTAATGCCAATAAATTTAAAAATTGAAATAATAATTACTATTAAAAATATGTTTAGATTATGATTATTAATAGTTTTTACTTCTTATCTTATTTTATCTTATCTGTAGTATTATTATTATTCTTAATCTTATTATTATTCTTAATCTTCAATCATTTGTCTATAATTTCAAGTATAGTTTCTATATTATATTTTTAAACATTTTAAAGTTGTTTTTCTATATTTTTCTTATTAAAAATATTCATAAAATAATATTATATTTATATAACATCTAATAATTATTATAATTTTATTAATTTATTATTTAATATATTTTTTAAATTTTAAATAATATATTTAATATAATTATATTTTATTTTTAAAGATAAAAATAAATTAACTTTTAATAAAAAAATAAAATTAAAAATCATCAAAAAAATTTAAAATTAATTTGAATTTATTTGAATTTTTATCTATTTCAAATTAAATCATATATAATTTTTTTTATTCAGTTCAGATATATTTTTAATAAAAATCACATCAAACTATACCATAAATATACTTAAATATTATATTAATACTTATATTAAATTTTATCATTTTAATTAAATTATTTAAAACACAATTCTTACATTTTTTTTTATGTTTTATATATTTTAGACAAAATTTTAATTTTATTTTAAATAATATTACATCAAAATCAAAGGAAACAATAAATTAAATATTATAATACTACAGGAGTTAGATATATTTTAAAAAGAATAATTTAATAAGTAAATAATCGAGTTTATATATATATATATATATATATATATATATATATCAAAATCATAGAAGAAAAAATTAAATATATCAACATTTTAAATCTTGATCATATATCCCAAAACTAATTCTATAGAAAAACAAATTAAAATATTACGTCTTACTCTTACTTAATTTTCATATGTCAAACCTTTTATTTATTTATTATTATTATTATTATTATTATATTTTTATCAAAATTTCTTGTTATCATAAATAATTAAAACATATCTAACTAAAACTATTAAAATGAGATAGGGTCAATTCGAAAAATTGAAAGATAAATTGAATTAAATTAAAAAAGTAATGACATTAATTAAATTGGTTTAATTTTGATCTATCTATTTAGATTGGAATGTAAAATTATAGACGGATTTTTTTTTTTTAAATTATATTAAATATTAAAAATAAATTATTTTATTAAAAATATATATATATATATATATATTAATTTATATATAAATAATTATATCTAAAATTAATTTAATATTATTAATGTAATTTAAAATTTAAAAATATATGTTATTTTAAATTTTTATTTAAATAAACTAAAATGATTTTTTAACCTGTAACCGATACAAGGAAACAAATAAGCTATTCAGGGCCAAGCTGAGGCAGCCCAACCTTACCCAAAGGGCACCAAAAAAAAAGTATATTGGGCCGTATACATAATATACATTACAAGATGTGGGGAACAATAACAACCAAATAAGTTAATATCATGTCTTATAGTTAAGATAATTATCCATCGTCATAATATTAAAATAAAATTATATTAACTATTATAATATTTATTTTTTATTAACAATTTTTTTCTTCAACAAATTTGAATTTAGATAATTTGAATTGGTTTTGTATTGATTATTTGCGTTAATGTTTTTAGATGGATCAAATTTAGTTAATTCTTACTTTGTAAGTTAATAATAAAGTGGAAACAAGAAAAAAAAAATTAACTGATAGTTATCATATATATATATACCCACCTAAATAATGAGGTAACCATTCTAGGAAAAGATTCAACTGTCATCACCAGTAATCGTCACAAGAGCAGACTCCACTCCTGAAATGATGAAATCTGTTTACATCTCTCAAAACAATTTCACGCTTAAAAACTTTTGATATATATTTGATTGCATTATGGCAATCTCCACACACTCTGAGGTTTTTAATTATCCTTAATGTAGTGGATGCTGAAGTTTTTATAAGCCCATAAGCTATTGCTAACTTCTCACTGTGATAATACAAAGAACTCTCTTTATCTTCTTCTTCTACATCAACAAGTGCAAAGTCTGTATCAGGGACATATCCTTCTTCTCTGATCCTCTTCATAACATACTCCAACTTATTATATATCACATCAGTTTCTTCATGTGACCTATCCCCAGCTACAAACAAATGCACTTTGTTCTTCAAATCTACCCAACTAAACCCTGGATCCTTCTTCACATTTACTTTTTTCATCATATTTCTGGCATTCATCACATTTTCCCATTGGTTAGCAGCTGCATAAACATTTGATAAAAGAACGTAAGCTGCTGAATCAGATGGCTCCAAGGTCAAAAGTTTTTCTGCTACACGTTTTCCTGTCTCTTTGTCTACCTGAACCCTACAAGCATTAAGCAGTGTTCTATACATTGAAACAGAAGCTTCAAAAGGCATTGATGATATCACCTTTTCAGCTTCTTGTATCTGCCCCGCTCGGCTAAGGGCATCAACAAGACAAGAATAGTGCTCAATCTCAGGTTCAATACCATAGTTTTTCTGCATGGAATAAAAATTCTCATAGGCTTCGGATATCAATCCAGAGTGACTGCAGGCAGAAAGAACCCCTATAAAAGTAACTCTATCCGGCATTACACCCCTAGATTTCATGTCTTGGAAAAAATTGAGGGCTTCCTCAGCATTTCCGTGTTGAGCTAATCCTACTATCATGGCATTCCACGAGGCAATCCTCCTCGTGTTCATTTTTCTAAACAAACCACGTGCATCTTCTATGTTTCCACACTTGGCGTACATGTCAACAAGTGAGGTCATCACAAAAGGATCAAAAGCACAATTTAGCTTTACAATATTTGCATGAATCTGTCTCCCTTGTTCCAATGCTGTTAAAAGAGAACAAGCCTTGACAAGGGTAGCAAAGGTATACTCATCGGGCTGTACCCTGGAAAGTCTCATCTGATGGTATGTGGAAAGCGCATGATCCTCTTGTCCATTCTCCACACATCCTGATATCATGGTAGTCCAAGCAACATCATCAGGTGAGGGTATCTCACTGAAAACTCTGCTTGCACTTTCCATCTCTCCACATTTTAGATACATGTCAAGAACACCACTAATGACAAACAAATCTAAAGTAAACCCTCTTTTCACGACAACAGCATGAATTTGCTTCCCTTGTTCAAGCCCCACCAATCCCCCAGCAGCTTTAGCTGCATTTGCCAGAGTAATCTGATCCACTATCTCTCCACTCTCATGCAATATCATATAAAGCCTCAATGCCTTGTGAAAATCATCACTTAGTATGTACCCATGCATCATAGCATTCCAAGATGCCAAATCATCTTGGTTAACAAAAAGAAGTTCTGCCTCCTCGGTCTTCCCACTCTTGGAATAGACATCAATCAGAGCTGTTGAAACAAACGAATCTAAGACAACACCAGCTTTCATTGCGCAAGTATGAATCTGTGTGGCAAGATAGCAACCTTGTTCAAGAGAGGAACAAGCCCTCAAAACGCTAGCAATAGTGAATTGATCCGGCAACAGACCACCACGTAATAAATCAACAAACAACCCAACAGAACATTCCTCCAAACCATTCAGTGCACAGCCAGATATCATGGTGTTCCATGATATCAAATCCACTTCATTCATTTGACCAAACACCGATCTCGCACGAAAAACAGAACCAGCCTTAACATACATATTAATAAGGCTGTTTCCAACCGAAACCACTTGATCCAATTCCAACCTCACGACAACACCGTGAATCTGTTTCCCCAGTTCAAGGCAGTTCAAACTGGCAGCCACAGACAACATCACAACAAAAGTCAAGCTGTCGCATGCAACACTTGACTTTATCATTTCCACAAAACAATCAACAGCTTCCCAAGCTTCACCTCTCTGAAGACGCCGAGACAGTGTCTTGTTCCATGCAATAACATCCGAATCATCATCGTCCAGCATAAACAATTTTGTTGCATAAGCTCGAAGCTGCTTCAACTGCGATTCCAAAACAGTTTTTCTATTTTTACCTACCTGCGTGATAGTACGAAGAGTAACTTCATCGGGACGCAGTCCCGTTCGGTGAAACTCGGAGAAGAGAAGTAACGCTTCGCGTTCAAGACACGTGTCCACGTAGGCCTTCATCATGAGGTTCCAGAGCACAACGTCCCTCACGGCCATTCCATCGAACAGAAGGCGCGCCTCTCTGATTCGTCCGAACTTGGAGTAAATGTTGACCAGAGCGCCGGCGACGAACACGTCCCATAGTAAGCCGATCTTAAGGGCGTAACCGTGGAGGGACTCGGAGGCGGAGGAGGAACCGGAGAGGAGGCACATTTTGAGGACGGGGGCAAGAGTGTGGCGCGTGGTGGATACGGCAGAGTGACGGAGGAGACGGAAGAGGCGAAAGCCGTCGAAGGGTTTGTCGGCTTGGGCGTGGGCGGCGAGGATGGCGTTCCAGGTTACGAGGTCTCTGGCAGAGTGGGGCGTTGCGTCGAAGAGATTGCGCGCAGAGGAGAGGGAGCCGCATTTGGTGTACATGGTGATGAGGTTGTTGGTGAGGAAGCGTTCGGAATGGTGGCCCGACGTCAAGATGCGGGCGTGGGCACGCTTGCCGAGGAGTAGGTCGGAGGCGGCGATAGCATGGCGGAGGATGGGGAACCATTGAGGGGGAGAGTAGGGGTGTTCGAGGGAGAGGGAATGGGTGTGGTGAACGCGTGGGGTTAATGCATTGGCAGTGGAAGCTGCTCGTAGTCGCAACTGCATCTTCTTAGCATTGGGAACTCAATCTCCCATCATCTTGTTGTTGTTGTTAGTGTTTGGACTTGGAATATGGAAGTTGGAATTCAGGTTTGCATTAGGGCGGGAGTTCACAACAACGACGTGTTTCTAAAACTTTAATTATTTTTTAAATATTTACACACTTTTTTTTTTTTAAGGAAACAAGTTAAATAAATTAATAAAAAATTATCATTGATACACTTCTTACTAAAATTATATATTACTATTTGATATATTCATTTTTTTTCTTAATTTAAGAGATTAAAAAAGAATTAATCTCAAGTTTTAAAGATAAAAAATATAATTAAATTTATTTTTTAATATTCACATACAATTTCTGTAAAACAACACTTATTACAATTTCTGTCAAACAAAGGACATATTACAATTTCTTAATAATTTTGATATTATTTCCGATAAAAAAAAAAAGCAGATTTTTACTTTATTAATTTTATATTCAATACTAGCGTTTATTAAGTTGACTGTCAGTGTAAAATTTCAATTATAAAAAAATTGACAAAATAGGATCTAAATTTTATTCTATTATAAAAATCAATAAATTTATTATGGATGATAGTTTATATTTTTAAAGCAAGCATGTTGGTAAAAACGAAAACTAAAAAAAAATGTTTGAAATAAATTAATAATTTTTTTACCTAATTATCAAATAATAAAAAAATATTTCTAATATAATTTTTTAAATAAATATTATAAAAGTCAACAAATTTAAAATTGGATGGCAGTATAAAATATCTCACTCTCGAGACATTTATTGCATATTATTTTTTAAAAGCCGCCGAGCATCATTTTGATATAGTATTTTCCATTTTTCAAATCAAGTGAAAATGGTAAGGAAATTACATATCAAGCCAATCGATTTCTCAAATATATTATCAGAATAAAAGTTCATTATTTTTATTAAATGTAATTGGAGCGTTTACTCATGCTTGTGTTGAGAAAAACAATATAAAGCACCAAGTTTGAATCTCTTTATTTAAGAGAATTGTAAATAATATATTATTGTTATATTGTTAATTAGATTGTGAACTGAATATCTTTTTATTATCCAATTATCAATCTAACATTTTGATCAATGAAATAACTTCACTTTTCACTTATTTTCTATTCAAATCATTCTAATTTCATCTTCATTTTTTACTCATTTTCTCTTTTAAATAATTTCAATTTCGTACCAACTTTCCACTTTTTACACCTTTCTCTCCACCATTTTTTTAAAAGAGAAACAAACATTTTTTTAAAAGAGAAACACAAAAGCAATTATAATAAGGCTCACCGATATTTGAGAGGCTAGTCAATATAGTTAATACCTTTCGGTACCGCAACCTTGATGCATTCCTTAATAACATCAGAAGTTCTCATCACCCGATAATACCGAGGCCAAGATCATCGCAGTAAATTGTTTGGCATTCTAATTTGCAAAATCAATTGTTCTATGCGTAATTGAGTTCTATCAGTTACATCTGAATCAAAAAGGGGAAAAAAATGGAATTTAACAAGGAAATGAAAATTAGGGTACAAAATTAACAGAAGGAAAATAATCCCATAATGTAAAGTCCTGCTTACTAATGTAAATCTGATGTCGTCACTAAACCTTAATGATACAATTCTGCTACAACCCTTCTCTTTCCTTCTCCCCTAACTGCTTTTTTCTCTCTTTTTTTTCCTGTTCTTCGGGCATATACAGATACAACAATGACTAAAATGTCCGTGATCCCGGACTTTATACCGTGTCAAAAAACTTGTACACATCCTTGGCTGGCTCAATATATCATAACACGAAGTAAGCCTGGCTGAGGTTCCGTGAAGTCAATGCCCTCTTCAAGAAGAAAACGCTGTACAGCTATTGGAAGTCTTGCAGGAGTGCGAGAACCCCTGGTATGATGACCTGTGCCCACACAAATATACACCTGCAAACGCTGCTCAGCAGCTATGGCAGTGCTTTTCAGCACACTCAACTCATGTTTCAGCACATGAATGGCTTCACTTGCATGCAACCCATGTAGGTCTATTATCCTCTCATGTCCTCTTCCATTTCCCTGCATCTCTGAAGCGACTGGATTCCTGAAAAAATCAACACTTGTAATGACTGAGGCAGAACTCAACACTTTAGAGCAATGTAACTAAACATTCTGGGTCGTAGAATGATGATGTCAAGGAAGCCATTCTAGAAAGAAACTGTTACGTGGTGACCAACAAAAAGCTCGTGCTAATGTTCTCCATGGAGTAAAAATACTTTCAAGCATTTCTTCCAAAGCACCAGATAAAAATTTGCATCACAAAATTCTACTTTTAAGGTTCAGATTGTTCACACATCTTAAATAAGTGAGGGACAATAATTGTCCTTCAGACCGGCAAAAAGTCAGCAATAAAAAATATTTGAGGAGGAAAAGAAACAAGTGAAAAATATGGAAAAGGGTAGATACAGCTCATCAAACAGAAGGAACTCTTTCATATCAATAAACGTTCATAGCAGGTTGCGGGGGGCAGCAAAATATGTTAACATCATGATTCCATATAAAATAAGCTTTTTTATATTCCAAACTTACATGGAGAGAAGGAATGAAAGCATTGGAGAACAACAAACCTCTGACGGTAAATGGATTCTTGAGCTTTTCCATGAGCTGCCTTCATATGCATGTTGTGAAGTTGCCCTTTAGCACTTAGTTCCTTTGCTAGGGCTTTATTACCAATAAGATAAGCTTGACGTGCCTGTTGCAAATTAAAAACCAATTAAAATAAAAAAGAGTCAAACGAAGAAATAGATTCAAGACAAATGCCTCTGAAGGAGACTTTGTTGTTTAATTCTTGAACTGGTATCAGCCCAACAGTTCTTATTGAATCAACAGTCCCAACTTGAATATCCAAATTTAAAAAAGCACTAAAAGAAGTTGAGGATGTCAAGGGAATGCGTCAATAGAACCAATCAACAGGTGTGTAGCCAAAATCATTATTTTAAATTTTGATAGCCAGTATCTTCATCAAAGCATGAATTGAAGACCCACCTGCTCAAAATATGCATTGCGTAAGCATGCATGATCACGAGCCTCTTCCCGCAGCTCTGAATACATATTTGCTGCCATGCAAAACTGTTAAAGAAAGTAGTGCACAGAGAAAGCATTCTACAATTGAAGCATATAAATATAAATATTTACCAACGGCATCACCCGTTTCAAGCCAAATAGGAGCTGCCCGAGCTGAGCCACGGTTCTGTGATCGATCACCAAAGTGTGCTCTCCCCTGTCCACCATTGTAGCCACCACCCAAAACATTTGAATTCCTACTTGAGCCTATAGCAGCATCACCAGAGCCATTTTTATCATACTTCCAAATACCACCAGAATCCTGAGAAGCCAACTTCCTAACAGCTGAAGCAAAGTCAATAGCACCTCTAGATGGAACCGAAGAGCTAGATTTGAAAAGCATCACATCACTGTCAAATGACTGGTAAGGATTGCCACTTTGCTGGACATTATCCACCACATATTTAACTGAAGCAGCCTGCCCATCTGGTGAAGTAAGTGCAGGGAAGTCCATTGCACTGAGATTGGGAGCTGAAAGAGTCTTTGAATTCAGATTTTGATTGAAACTACTATCAACTTGAAGCTGCTGAAAATTTGGACAGGTAAAGAGAAAGAGATCATCAACATAAAGTTCCTAGGTTAAAAAGTATTCCAGAGAAATAAGTCCTAATCATAAGAGATGATTATGATATCCAAAAAATGGAGAACAAATTGTACTACTTGATCATATACAAATATATACATTAAACAAAATGCCAATGGCCCATTGATAACATGAAACAGGGGACTGTCATCACAATTAAACTCAAAGAGTGTAGATCAAAATTAAAAAAAAAAAGATTATTGTCTAACAACCCCCTCCCACCAGTACCAGGCAACTGAGATTAGAATTGGAAGCTAGAGGTAGGTTGGACCTGAATCACTTCACAACTTTAAAGGGAGCCGGATCTTCCCTGCCAAAACAAGGCACAGGTATTGCTCTAAATACTTAGTATCCATCCCATCATACTTAGTTTTTTACTAAGAGCCAATTTGGATAAACTTCTCAACAAAAACATACAAGAGAAGAAGATAAGAATAAACAAGGAGGTAAAATGTGTAAAGCTTATACCATACCATAAATTGAAATCAAATCGTGGAAAACTTAAATGTGGGAAATTCTAAAAAGATTGAGGTGCATGAGTTGATTTTAATTCATGGGAGAAGTTTGATTCATTTTACCTCAATTCGTTTAATTTTCTTCTCCTATAGGTGTTTGTTGAGAAGTTTATTCAAATGCTCTAGAGCATAATGCATTGCAACAAGCAGAAGATAGATATTCAGCATAAATATAATTAACAACACATACATTTTCACAGTCAAATGCATAAAATAGAGCTTATAAGGAACCACTATGACAACAGGTCAGTTATTATATTAAATTCAACCTACCTCTAACTGACTGAGCATCTCAGTGGTCAGATGTAAATCACATCCATTGGCAAAGTAAGCTTCTGCAAGGCTTTCTGCCGCAAAACCAGGGAACAATGAAGCTAAAAACTCTAAAGGATTCAAATCAGTATCGTCCATAATTGCATTTTCAGCCAAAACATCATTTAGGTATCCATGTCTATTGTTGTCATCATAAGAAAGTCCCTCTTGACCACTGCTAATACGCTGGTCGGCACTCCCAATTGGCCCCTCCCATGGCTTCGCTAGAGCATTCAAAAAGCTTGTAGAAGATGGGTCCTCCCTGTAGCTTGAATTGGAAAACCCTATTTTATCTGCAAAGCTATTGCCATTAATATGCTGTTGAGATATTTCCTCCCGCTCATTTATTATATATTTACTTCCTTTGGAAGAAGGAAACCTGGAGGCTTCATTGTCCTCATTTATGGATAAACCTGCTAAAGAAATATCATCTAGACCTTGAGATTCATCTTCTCCCATGACCTTGAAATCAGGGGTAATATCATCAGGCAGTCGACATCGCCAGTATTGGTGCACCTCATCGTCAGAATTATTTGAAATGGATGATTCTGATCTATCTAAAACTGCTTTCCCAAGAGCTCCAGCAGCCGTAAGTCTTGTTGTTGCATCTACCGAGCTGGTAGTTCCAGATAATGATGATGATCTGAGGGCAAAAGGAATAAACTCTGCTGCATTTGGATTCAGAGTTGTTGCCTTGTTTGGGCTTAATAGCTTTGCATCCGTTTGGGATCCTTTCTTGGATAAGTTCATTATTAACTAGAATATGGACAAAATAACTATAACATAAACAGACTTTAAAAATAGTAACAGCACATGTCCAGTCAGCCTCAACCAAACCCTGAAAATGGTTCAATTTCATCATGCTCATTGATTAACCAGACTGCTATAAAAAGATCAGGGAAAAGTTAAAAAAAAAAAAAATCACCACAAATCCCATACATCGTACAATAGATAAATGATGATTTCAATAATATTCCATGTAACATAAAAGTGCCAAATAAATAACCCAATATAGAACTGCAGTTACGACTATTTTCAATATCACTGCAATGAACTATAGATTGCCATTTTCGTCAGTTGGACTTAAAAGTGAATCTTATAAAAGGTAAACTGAACAAAAAAAGGAACCAGCACAAATTACGGAAATTATAGTAAAATTTACAAACACACAAATAAGTTCTGGCGAACGCTGACCAAATTCAGAACTATAATGACAAAGCAGGAAAATATTAAAACCCTAAACATCTCGAACTAAATAAGAGAAAATGTCACAAAACAAATTCTAAGAGAAATTAAACAATACAGAGAATTCCCGAACAGTAACCACCTAAAAACCCCAATAACACAAGTTAAAAAACCAAAAACCAAAACCTAGAAATTTGAAACCCGAATTTCACAGTAACATCAAACAAAACAGAAACAACAACAACGAACGAGTCAAAGCTCGAGCGCACAGATAACGCAACCTCCAATACAGAAGCCAGGAGCTCGAAAAGAGATCTCGAGCAATTCAAGGCGTCAGAAAACAGACCCAAAAAGTAGATAACAATAGGAGCAACAGTAATTGAAGACAAAAAAGAAACAAATCAATGAAGGAGAAGCGAGAAAAAAAGATCTGAAACAAGTGGAAGAGTGTAAACGTAAAAATATTATTGTAAATATATTTATACCTTCGCGTATCAAATCGAAGGGATCCATGGGGGATGAGATGAGAAAAGAAGAGAAGAAAAAAGTGAAGGTGATTGTGTTATTTAATATTGCGAAAAATTGAGGTTGGGATTATCCAATATCATCTCAAGTACGAGTATGATTATCGGGTCGGGGCTTCTTCTTCTCTCTCTTAAATCTTACCTTACCTCGCTCTTTTATTTTTATTTTTTTATTCATATTTTTATTTTCTCTATGGATTCTGTTTGAAAGCCTCTTAGCCAATACAATCGCAGCACCAGCACCACAAAAATACCAAACAAGACACCCAACCTCTCGCCACTCCCTTTCACCTTTCTCCCTCTATACACTCACTCTTTACTCTCTATACT
Organism: Macrotyloma uniflorum; assembly: GCA_016859785.1. Lineage (NCBI taxonomy): Eukaryota > Viridiplantae > Streptophyta > Magnoliopsida > Fabales > Fabaceae > Macrotyloma > Macrotyloma uniflorum. Next base: position 3,776,446 of record BDMB01000007.1, on the reverse strand, counting down.
CCTCGTAATTATTAACTAACATAATCACACCCCAATAATGTACCAAAGTTACACTAATTATTAATTATTTTAAAATAATTATAATTAGTTGTCCTAACCAAAATTTAATAATATATAGTTTCATTCAACTACATATTTTTTTCGCTTATAATTCACAATTTCACATGTCAATTAACTTTTACAATTTTACATATTCCATTATTTCATTAGTTGACTACTTGACTTTGTTAATTAACGGTTAATGATAGATTTTGAATAATAATACGATGGAATAAGATTAATTAATTATGTGTAATTTAACAAGAAAAATAAACTACACATTCTTTTATTCAATTATTAAATAACACGTTAATACTGATATAATTAATTATATGTTATTTAATAATTCATCTAATATAATAATTCATTTTATAATTAATATCATAATAGTTGATATTATAATCAAAGTGTAATTTTTAATGGATAAATTATTAAAATAGAGATTATTTTTTTTTCTAATAGTAACTATCAAACATTAACTTTATTTATATATATATATATATATTTTCTTTCGTTTTTTTAATTTTATATTATTGTAAATTTCATATATATTTTAAAAAAATTTAAATCAATTAATAATTAAATTAATATATATAAAATATATAAAAATCTATTAAATTTATAAAGATGAATTAGACTTTAAATTTTAGAATTTTATAAAAAAATTAAAATTACTTTTAGCATTTATATATGAATCTTCTTAAATTATACTTGCATATGCCAACTATGAAATCAAATCTATCCTTATAAATAATCGATTTTAAGATATTGAATAAGTAAAAGATTTTTTGTAAATTAAAGATGTTTTAGTATAGATCACTTGAATGAAAAATGCATGATTTACATGAAAAAGTAGTAGAAAACAACATAATATTAGGATATCTTAGCAGTAGTGTAATATACTCAAACCAAAAACACAGCAAATCTTTAGAATGTCAGAGAACAAATGCATTGGCAGATATCAGTTATCATGATGACTGCTTTGAATCATGCACACAGCACAAAACGTGTTACTTACAAATTAACAATGGTAGTAAGATTAGATGGTGCAGAAGATGAAACATTCTTCATACTTATCAAAATCTTCGTCAGTTTCTTCACAGACACGAAACTTGTTCTCATCTTGCCAATTCGGCTGGTTTCACATTATTCTGCAGAGGTTTTCCAACAAGTTAAGTTACACTAGACTTTTGTTTTGTTTGATAAGCACAACTTGTTCTGCACAAGTTAACTACACCGCATGAAATTCCCCTTGGTTTACGCAGAGAAACAGAATGATGAACAAGTTCCGTGACCCAAATAGAAAAAAAAGTCAAATCATGTAAATCACTAAAGCGTTTCTGTTCTGAATGATAACTGTGTCCTGTGTGACTAGAAAATAAAGTGTTCTATATGTTATGCTATTCAAACATTTTAAAGTTTGCTAAAATGTTCTTCAAATTGTATGTAACAGTTAAAAATTATAAGTTAGAAAATAATGGAAGCAACCAATTGAATCTGTAGGTATGGGAATGAAAGTGAAAATTCAAGTTTGTATGATCAGCAAGTGCGTAAGAGTAAAGCAACATATTATAAGATGTTGTTGTTTGTAAAAGTATCTTATTTCCATTACGAAAAGATGAAGAATATAGGAGCTGAAGCTGATACTCATTAATTAGGATATATTTAAACAAAATTTTCAATTAAAATTTATAAAAAATAAATGATTTTTTCCAAAAATTAAAATTAATTTATGAAAAACTTTAAATTTTAAAAATAAAAGAAAAATCTATAAATTTTTTATCTTTTATATTTTAATGAAATATAACATGTTTAAGTATCATTTTAGAAACATAACATTTAAACTAAGTTAACACTTAACCTTTCATTCATCTTCTATCACATATCAATAATCCACTAAAAAAATACAAAGAGTAATGCGAGAATAAAATTAAAATTTATTAATAAATCAACAAAATCATATTTAAAAAAAAAATCTCTGATACAATTAATTAAATTTTAAAAGTTTCAATGATAAAGAAGAAATTACATTCTTCTTTCTCTAATATCAATAGAAAAGTTATTAAAAGTTTCTATAATTACGATCATAACTATCATAGTATTAAAAAAACTATAAATCTATCTATTCATCTCTATTACTATAAAAAATACAAATTAAATTATGAGTTATTTTACTTTTTAAAAAATTATATAATTTTTTTATTGTTCCCTCTTATAAATTCTTATAGAGAAATTTAGCAAAATGGAACAATTTTTTTTATAAGATTTATAACTTCCAGAGATTTTAATGTTATTACTTTATCGATGTGACAAATTTACTAACATAATGGGACAAATTTACTAACATTATGTAGGGGTTTGATAGATTAAGCTTAATTAATGTTTATATAAAAACTAATATTTTATCAGGTGTAATATAAATGGTAATATTTATTTTATGTAAGTAAAAATTTATAATAAATTAATATTTTTAATATACCAATAATATTATTATAATTACAATTGATGATAACTAACTTCTTAAAATATCTAAAATACATTGTATATTTATGGTCAATAATTTGTATTATGATACCCGGTAATTTTAATTTATTGACATTTTTAAAAAATATACTGAAATTAAAATTTAAATATAAATTAAAAGATATTAGAGATTAAGAAAAAAAATATTTTATTTTATGAAAAACTCTTAGCAATAAATTTTCTCGGAGAATGGGCATTTAGATACTCTTATTCAAATTCATTACAATTGTAATCGGTGTAAACCAAGAAAGGATACGTTAAATCCTACAAAATAGGCCAAACTTAGTCAAAATTTGGTGTGAAAATTGATTTTTTTTTTATAAATTTTTTTATTAAATATTTTAAACTTAAATAAAAGAGTCTTTTTAAAACAATTTTTCAAAATTTTAAATTCATTACAGATTATTTTGTTCATTATTATTGTTAATTTAAAAAAACCATTTTGGAAACGTTGTGAAGTTGATCAACATAAAAAAATTAAGTGTAAACTTATTTTATTTTATTTTTTCAGAAATTTTGGTTATAAACTTTTCGAAAGAGGCTGAAGATGATAAAAATTTTATTACCATTACAAATTTCAGCAATAAAAGGGTAAAAATGATGAAGGTAACTATGAAGGTGGTAAAAAGTAATTAAATAATTATTTATTAAATACACTTAAGTAATAATATTCTATATATAATTAGTGAATTTAAAATAAAAAATAAAACTTGATAGTTTAAGATACATACTAATCTAATCAAATCAATTAAAAATCAATTAACTTCACATATGTTAGATGTGCATGTTACAGGTCATTTGGGAAAATGACATTACCATTTTTGTTTTTTCTTCCACAACTGACTTTGGACTTATTCGAATGTTGTCCAACACTTCAATTATTATGCCTTAAGAACATATGAAAAATAATTTATATACAAAATTTAACGTTTTCAATTATCAAAACTTAAAGTTCTATTATATTATAGAAAAAAATATTATTTTTATCATTTCAAATAGTGTATAATATCAAAGTGATTATTTAATTCATAATCAAATTGAGTTTCCCCCACTAACTTTTGATTTAGTGTTATTTTATTTTAACTAAGCTTAATTATAACTTCAGGGTAATTTTAATGCTATTTTTCATAACTATTGTATGAATATATCATTTTAGAGTGAAATTTAGTGGCACTTATGTCTCCCTACAACTAAATTCATATTTATTCTAATATTATATAACATTTTTGTGTTAGCCTGCTCTATTTAATTTGAAGTGCATAGAAAAAAAAAAACTGAAAAAAGAGAAAAGGAACACATGTTATAAGTGGAAAATAATGTGATAAAAAAGAAAAATAAATTATACATAATCTGCACATTTTCCATTTCTTTAATGCTTTTAATAACTTTTTTTATTTAAAATTTTCTTAAATATTTATACGATTCATGAGATATTATGTGTTTCTCATCTTGAATGTAGTATTAAATATCTTAAAAATTAATTTTATCATAATTGTATGTTTGCAACTGTAAAATTAAATTAATTATGTTTATTCGATTTTACCATTTCCATTTAAATACAGAACAGTTAAATATCTAGGAAACAAATAATTTCAGGAGCCAACGCAATACAATATTAAAAAAAAAGTAACATGTGTTAATTTGAGTGCAAGAAGTTTAGTTTATTTATATATACCATTTGATTTTAATATAAATGCGTAAGAAAAAAAAATACTATTTTAAGAAGAATAAAAATAAATACTCTGGTCACTTCTATCAACTATAAAAATTTAAAACATAATACACGAACAATTAAACCAAACTCTAAATCTATATAAAATCTAACGCAATTAAAAAATATTTTTAATTTTAATTATTAATATAAAATTTATTATATCATTTTTTTATATAGGCATGGTATTTTTAAAAAAAAATTTAAAAGATTTCTAGTCTATGTTCAATATTGGTTTTGGTAATAATTTAATCATTTATTGATATAGGTTGATGATATATTTTTATTTGATCCTAATTGGTATAATTGCACAGACAAGGGGTGTTCAACTATGTGTTATGGTGTTTTTCTTGGTTTTGTGGTGATCTTGGAAAGTCTACAAAATAATCATGATTTTCTAAATCTTCAACTAGATTAAATCAATCATTATTATTTTTTTAATAATCAATCACCTATTCATCTTCATTCAAATCTAACACATCATAATTTATTCACATAAATTGGTGTTGATTATCATTACATTCGATAATTAATTCAGTATTATTAAACTTGTTTGTGTTTCATGCAAATATTATAATAAATTTTTTTACTACATCCCACATCTCTTCATTTGTAAATTACAAATATTGGATATCTATATATATACCACCTTGAGGATTATTAAAATCAATTTTTTTTAGTTTAGATTTTTTTATTTATTTTTATTTATCATAATCTCCTATATAAAGCTCACTTTGTATGTTTTCTTGAGAGGTAAAAAATTAAATATTTTCATCTTTCCAAGTTTAATAAACTAGTATCTCAAAGACACTATAAAAAAAATTTATGTAAAAAAAGACAATACAACAACTTTTTATCCTATAAAGTTTGTTTCAATAATAAGAAACTTGGTATTTAAATGGTGATAAAGTAGATGCAGGTAAAAGATGAAACTGTAATCCTGCAGTTTTTGTAAGAGCAGAATAAGCAGAGTTTGTTGAGAGTTTGAGAAGAATTATCCGTGAATTGCATCCATGTTTTCAATGTAGCGGAGAAAGGTAGTTGTCATGACAGCTGGCAATGTCAATAATCTCGCACTCCCACCTTAGCTTGCCACTCCCAAGAACCCCACATCTATTTGTCTCACACCCCACAACAAAAACCTCGTCACTACCCAATCCCATAACCCCACGTGTCGTCCTATTGTTTTATCAACACCACCATCAGAGGGTGCACAAATATCTTCCCTGAGTAAGCACCACGGTAAAAAAAGCATTACATGGTGCAACTCCCAAGTTATCTTTACACATTACTGTGCTTCTGCCACGAAGGTTCCAATGATTGGAAGTAGAAATATACTCCTTTGACATTTGGGTTAAAACTCTGAAAACATTAATTATTAGTTATAAATAAACATAAAAGCTAAGAACAAAGATGCTCGTGAGTGTAGATAGATAGATAGTAGTACTTATCAACATTCAATCTATCTATACAGGCTCTGCTCTGAACCCATACACAAAGACAGCACAACAAACAGAAACACAGATTTAGATGAAAGAGCATAAGGGCTGCATTTTCTTTCACTGAATTGGATTCCAAGAATCACAGAGGAGCCAGTTAAGGCTCTGAGATGCACCATACAATATTCGGGGTTGTACTATTCGGTGGCGAGATTCAGTGGGAGAAGGAGCGATAATTCCCCACTCCGATATATATACAACATACAACACCATTATCGTTTCAATTTATTTGTAATTTCCATTCTGCTCCTATTAATTGCATTGTCCACAACTCGGTAATAACACAGTCTCTTAAATCTCAAACATCATTTTTTTTTTCCAAATCCTGACATTCCAAACTGTAACTTGAACACCCTATTTGTATCCTTGTTGCATCCTAAATTGTTACCTTTAATACTAAATTATCAGTTCAAAGTTCTAACATTTCGTGGTGTTGTAACTTTGGTTGTGCTTTTTGAAAATTGTTGTGGCTCAGGGTGATGGCGGCGACGGAGAAGACGGGGACGGAGGCAGAGGTGTGGTCGGTGACGTGCTACTGCTGCGGGTTAACGGAGGAGTGCACGGCGCGTTACATTGATGGCGTGAGGGAGAGGTATCAGGGTCGTTGGATTTGTGGGCTGTGTGCGGAGGCAGTGAAGGAAGAGGGTTTGAAGTTGAAAGATGTTGATGTTAACACCGATGAAGCACTGCAGCGCCACATGAAGTTCAGATCTTTCGCTTCTAGTCCTCCCAACAAACCCACCCGTGACCTGATTCTCGCAATGAAGCACCTTCTTTTGCGATCTTTGGATTCTCCCAGGAAGGGTTCTTTGAACTTTTCGCCACTAGCTAGCTCCCACACATGTTTTTCTCCTGGATCCTCAAAGGGGGAACCACAAGAGATAATTAGCCGTGAGTAGTAACTGCTGACTTGGTGCATGCAGTGCAGGGGCAAGGTTTATTTACTTATCTTGGTTAATTTAGTAATGTTCAATTTGTATTTCTCGTCATCTTGTTCTTTAGGATGGTTAATTGGCTTGTTTTGTTTGTTTTGTGACATTTTCGGACTGAAAGGATGATTTGGCAGGAGCCTTCCTCCTTCCTTGACTTCAGTCTTAATGTATGAATTTCCCTTCTTTGTTTGTCTCCATGGTTGACTCAGTTTAGACTATGCATGACATTTTTTCAATGTTTATATAAGTTGCACAATCATGTGTGTGTGCTTTTTAATGATTTTTCTTGTGTTCTGAAGGTCAGACATTGACAATGAAGCAAGCTACCCTTTTTAGCTTTAGTTTCGAAACAGTTATGTTATGCATCTTTAGACTATTCTAATATCTTGAGTATCAACCATTTAAAAATGTCAAAATCAAAACACACAAAATTTTAACCTTCATGCCTCTAACATCACGTGGCTGTTCTGTGGTGTCCTATATGAGAATTGCGCATGCTCGGTGGTTTAACTGTTAGAGCATAGTGGCCGGAGCAAATCAATGTTTTACTAGTAATGTTCCAAAGGTATTGCAAATGCAAATGATTCATCAGGGAAAAACAAAAATAATGTATTTTTTATGTACAACTTCAGTCCCCAAATCAATGTGGTGGTGGCGCATTTCTACTTGCTAGATTTGGGGAGGCATGAGAAATATCACGAATGTCAGGGTCTCAGGGGAACCTTTGCTGGTATAGTCTAACCCATGGGGATGGGAAAATGCAGTTTTTTTGGTAGGGGATGGAAGATGGGGTCCTTGTGCACAATAAGTCAATGAGTTTTCAGAAAGAACATTTACTTTGTAGGCCCACTACTTGTACAAGTTGGAAAGTGCTAGAATTTGCTGCAAGGATAATCAAACATTAAAACCGTGCAATCTTATCTCTACTCTGCTACGTCCCCTTCTTCTGTTGTGGTTTGTGAATACGGTAGAATTCGAATTCGGAAATTGATTGAGTTGTTTCCAAATATATCCTTTGTTGTGTTTTTGGCATTGGCACTGGCATACCCATTTGTTTTGTTTTGTCAGTCTTTTGCTGCATCAATAATGGTCTGCTAGTGGGAACATGCACCAACTAATAATGTATTTGGCTCACAAATTTCATCCTCGTTCTCATATATTGCGTACGGCTTTCTTCGCTATCAAAAGAAAACAAGAGATTTGTTCTCATATTATAGGAAGAAGCTTTGCGTTTTGTCAGTCTTTCGTTGCATCAATAATGGTTTGCTTTGCTAGTGGGTATATGCACCAACTAATAATGTCTTTCAAACTTAATAATGTCTTTCAAACTTAAGAACAGTGTTCATAGCATTCTCCGGGAATAAAAAGATTTATTTTGTTTCTATAATATATTCCAATAATAATTATTGGAATACTAGTATAATTTATTTATAAATATATTATCAGCAACTAAATTTTGATAAGTCATTTTTTTTAGAAAATAAATTAAATATTTTTGTAAAAAAATCTATTTATTTAAAAGTACAACACTTTTTACATTAAGCATTTTACTTACATAAAAAATAAACTGTAATTTAATTGAAGGATATTACAAATCTTTCCTATCATAATTTACTGCCATAACTTTTTGTTAACAAAGAAAATATTTATTTTAACTCGAACTCTTGTCGAACAAAGCTAACAACTAAGAGACCAGAATACAATTGTTTGTGTTGGAGATTTGGTGTGCTCTCACATCTCAATTGTTGAGATGCAGTACCAAGTTTTTTGATTCTCGTACTATAATTTGAAATTCCATTAACCTTTCACGCTCATTTTTTAAATGCAGTACAATATTGTTTCGTTTCATTTATGTACTACCAATTTACTTCATCTCAAATTCCACAAATAACCTTCGAACATGGAAAACTACGCCTTATCAAAATTGTCCAGTTCCACAAGTTAACCTTTGGATTAGCGGATATTATAGGAAACTTAATTAATATAATCAATTATGATTTTAAATTTAGAATACATATTTATGTTAAATAAATTTTTTTTATCTCTTATTATAATTATATTAAATTCAGTTAGAAGAAAAAAACTGTTATATTCACTCAATCTCAAAACTAAATATATAACAAAATATCCACTATTATAATAACTAATCTAAAATCTTATTAATTTTAAATAAAAGATTGAAGCTAAATTGAAATCTTAAAAAAATCTAAATAAAACAAAATAATAAAGGATATTAAAAGTTAAAGATATCCAAAATTACAATTAAGAAAAAAAAAAAAACTACCAGACAGCTATTGAGGGCTTTTTGGGAATTGAAGGCTTTGTAACAACAGCTTAACAAAGAAGCAAGGGTCAAAGGCAAGGTAGCTGAATTGCATAAGCGTGGTTGTTGTTGATATCCTTGAACTTCATCGTTTTTGGCGAACCCTTGAAATAAAAAATCCGCAGCAAAGATGATGCACATGACCTTTTACTGGAGCCGGAAGGTCAATCTCCTGATCGATTCCTGGAAGACCAACGATTGGACCGATTATCTCCTCACTCTCCTTGCGTGCCTCGTCGTTTCCGTTTTCTACCAATTCCTCGAGAATCGCCGTATTCGCCTCAAGCTCATCACCGCCGGAAAGCCCTTCCCGCCGGAGATCGAGACCCCTCTGTTGCGGCGAAAGCTCACCGGACACCGTGCCAAGTTGGGCGTCAAGGTCGCCGGAGCGTTTCTCTTTGGGCTGAGCTCGGCGATCGGGTATTTGTTGATGTTGTCGGTTATGTCCTTCAACGGAGGGGTCTTCGTGGCCATCGTCGTGGGTCTCGCTGTTGGTTATTTCTTCTTCAGGAACGAGGGCGAAGATTCCCTTATCGTTGACACTTCTTGTGCCTGTGCTTAATTTAATTACGTTTAAATCTTCCAATTTCTTCTGATGAGAATCATACTTGTTGTTTATTATTATTCCCTGTTTTAATTAGCCCTATGGTTTATGGGATGTGTAATTTCGTGTATGGAACTGTAATTAATTGTAGTTGTGATAATCAAGATGGTACAATGGGAAGTGGGAAACCCTTGATTGTTTCTATGTTGAATTTATTTTGTGGCAGTTTTTGATTCCGTGGCAAATCAGTTGTGAAAAAATTGCTTTCTTGAGTTTTTGTTGTTATGTCGATTTTTGGTAGAGTTGAAACTGTGGAGGAAAGGAATTAGATGAACAAGGTTAAAAGATAGATTGCGTTTCGTCGTTGGTAATTTCGAATAATTTTTGTTAGGATCCTTTTTTCTGTAAGCAAAAGCTTAAAAATAGACAGAAGATTCTTTGCATAAGGGGATCTGTCGCTATTGCAGTAGCCTTAACTTTAGGTGGCTATATATTTTTTGGAATCAGACTCACATCCCTTACCAATATCAACACTAAATCTCAAGCTAAAGGACCTTGGTTTAAATATCTTCTGGTGGGCCAAGAACTACTAATATCAGCATTAAAACACTAGTTTACACGACACCTTGTTTTTAATTTCTTCTGTTCTATTATGTTCAGACTTCGAGGCCCTATAGCATTCAGTACTTGCTAGTTGAAATTTACTATGAGAATTAGAAAAGAGCAAGGGAAAAAAAGAACAACGAAGAACCTCATTGCAGAATTAGTTGACAAAAGATTTAAAAATCGATTGCATCTAAACAAAATCTGTTTTTCATTCTTAACGCGTCGACAGATATGTATCAAGGTCACTAAACAATTGTGTCAATGTGTCATCCATCTTTTATATGTAGCAAAATTATGATGTGCTCGCATGTTTGCTCCATTTCATTGTGTAATTGATTTGATTGAGGGATCTTTCTCCTCTTGTGTCATAGTACGTTCAGGCGTTGAACATTTCTTTAACTTAAAAACAATATTTTGTATATTATTGTGTTTTTCTTCATATACATTGTTTGTCATTACATTGTGAAACTAATAGTAGTAATGCCTGAACAAATACATAGACGCCCCAATGAATACATGTTGCATCCATTCAAATCTAAGCCTCAGAGTCACCATTTGTGATAATTTGTGTGGCAAACATATTTCACCTCAAACAAACCATACACTTGTTTCATTAATGCTCACTATTTCTGACCAAAATCAGACTTTGCTACTTAATTACTTACACTTAGTTTCTCTGTAGACCATCTCTTAAAAACTAAAAATGGCAAAAACAAGGTTTTCATTTACTTTTTCTTCATTTTTTTTTTTGTTATCTGCTATATTTTATCTACGTTGCTGATGAGTTGGTGTCACCACAGGCAAAGGACTCCTTCATGCCCTTTGACAATAGCATCTCAATGGCTACTTTCACTCACGGCTACATACACAAATGGTCCTATGATCACATCGTCAAAATCCTGAAGAGACTCTAAGATCTTAACCACTTCACTCATAGTTGGCCTTGGATAGGGGCTGTGGCTCAAACATTTATATGTCAACGCAGCAACCTTCAAAGATCCTTTCGTAGGAAACTGCCCTTCCAATCTTGGGTCTATTATATGGTGCAGCTTTCTTTGATCTCTCAAAAGAGGCCTTGCCCATTCCACAAGGCTTCGCTCTCTATTTGGTCGGCACTTATCCACTACCCTTCTTCCTGTAAGCAATTCCAGCAAAACTACTCCATAGCTATACACATCACTCTTGGTGGAAAGGTGACCTAGGATCAGGCAATGAATTAGTCATGTGACTCTTTAGAAACAAAAGCAAAAATCATCGTGTTCGGAAGATCTTTGAACCTCAGAAATTAATCAAGTGACCACAAAAGACAGTTAATGACATCTTTTATATACCTGACATGATGTACTCAGGAGCAGCATAGCCTCGGGTTCCCATTATGCATGTTGTTGTTACATGTGTGTCTTCCCCTTCAGGACCATCTTTAGCTAGCCCAAGATCTGATAATTTAGCTGTGTAATCCTGGATTTGTAAAGGTAAAATAAAGAATTTAATTGGAATATACTACCCGCATAAATTGTCTTTTAATTATGAATTTTCATACAATTGAAAATTATTAACTTTGTAATACTTTTTCCGAAAGATTTCTAGTTAGTTAGACAGTGTATCAAAATTAAACTCTAATGTAACAAAAATAATCATATATATTGTAAAAAATTCTTTATTGCATATAGGAAGATGATGTAGGCCATTAGAAAAGATATTGAACATACCGAGTCAAGTAAGATATTTGAAGTTTTGAAATCTCTGTATATTACAGGTTTATCTGCTTCGTGAAGGAAGGCGAGACCCTTAGCTGCACCCAATGCAATCTTCATCCTGGTTGACCATGGTAAGGCAGCAGAGTATCCTGCTTAAATTAAAACAAAACTTAGGCTTAGTTTATAATTATACTATTGCCAAGAAGTTCATTTCCAAATATTTATGTGTGATATTCTTTTCCATATATATATATATATATATATATATATATATATATATTCAACTATCATGAAATTCTCGTCAAAATCCATATAAAACAAGTATAATTGAATTAATTACATATGCTTTATCATAATAGAAACATAATATCCAAATCAGTTGATAATCAAGCTACCTTGATGGTTAAATTCGATTGGAACGAATTAATAGTACCACTGAATCTATCAGAATACTCACACAGAAAATAATCCAGTGACTTTCTACTGGATTTCATTCCTTCCTTAATGGGGAAAAAGAGAGAAAAATAATAAAAAAAATGCTAGAATAAAGGAAAACATCCTTGCATACTTCTGAACAGTTGATTCTCCAAGCTGCCTCTAGCCATGTATTCATACACAAGAAGCCTGTGCTCCTCCTCACAACAGTAGCCTATTAATTTAACAAGATGTGGATGCCTCAGCTGTCCAAGAAATATAATCTCGGCCTGCAAAGAAAACATGTGCCGAGCTAGTATCAGATATTCATCAACCTGGTTTCATTAGCTAGATTTTATTCATAGGACTAATATTAAAAATGGGTCGAAGCCAACAATACAAAGAAACTAACCAGCCACTCCCTGTGACCTTGGAAGCCATCCAAGTTCAGTTGTTTCACAGCTACAGACTGAGCCTTCAAACCAGTTCTAAGTTTGTCATCAACAAAACCTTTATACACGGGTCCGAACCCTCCTTCACCAAGAAGATTACTCCATGAAAAATTATGTGTTGCTTCTCTTAGCTCCTCTAGGGTGAATGTGTAAAGCTTTGGGCCAACCAGAGAAATGGAAAGATCTTCAATGGCCTGAGGGGAGCTAGGAATGCTTATATCCGAGAGGCATAACCTTTGGAAAGAACCTTGTTCCAAAACCTGTTTCTTTGATTCCTGTAAGGAACATTGAGTCTTGTAACAACTTAAGATGAACACAATAGACTTCCATGTAATCTTTTTAGAACTCATCTAGAAAAACCAATATGAGTGAATGATGTGCAATACTCTGAATAAAACAACTTCCTTTGCTCTTAAATCTAGAGAATATTATAAAGACAACATAGAAAATGGCTTAATTGATGATACTAAAAAATAAATGAAAGGTGAGAAGTTTATAGCACATACATTCTTCCAAGTCGTAACTACCCTTGGAAAGATTCCTTGACTTCTAGACCTCTTCCTGAATAGGGATGCCATATTCCCACTTGGCAAAGTTATACTACATGCATGAATGGTTTTTATTTTATTTATTGTCACAATATTTTAATAATCATACTTATAATTGTTGTCCTACGTTCAATCAATTAAATGTAAGGTAACTCGCCTACCTATTGACTTCAATGTCCCTACACTTCCCCAACCTCTTACAAACATGTATGCAATCTCTATTTTGTCTCTATAGCCATTTAGTAATACACTTTTTTTGTTTAGCTGTTAATGAACATTCCAGTGAAGGTCCAACAATTTAACATAATTTGCCAGGTGCAAGACCAACAATGCCATATTATCAAATCTTTTGATGCGCATTGGACGGTTTTCTTTGCTTATTCAATTGATATATTTCCCAGTTTCTGGTAGGTCACACTTTTTTCCATTGTTGTTGTTAAGATGTCAATTTCAAACATGGCAACTCGACAATCAGACTCTCCTTTGAAATTTTTTATGTGATAATAGAGGATAGCTTACAGAAGTAGGATACTAAGAATTTGGTATTCATCGAATCCTAATAAATCCATCAAATACATCTGCTCCTTGGTCTAGGCATGAGTTTCAGAAATAGCAATCTATACGACTAAAATCCTCAAAAGGGTTTAGATATTTTAAAATTGTTGAAAGGGGGGAAAAAAACGAAAAGAAAAACAAAAGGATAGATAGCCTTCACAAAGGTCAAAGACAAAAGGGTAAACCAATCAATCTAACCATCAACCACTTCCATCCCTTGTGGAAAATATGCCAAAACTCTACACAAGTTATTAGGCTAATCGTTGCATCATTCTTTGACAATTGAATTGCCCTTTCCAAGTTCTTAAAGACCATAAATGTGATTAAAATAAGAAAGGGGAAAAAGTTCTATATATACTTTAATAATGTAAACTTGTGTTCAGTAAGAAATATACATTAGCTTTAAAAACACTCAAGGGAGCAGCCAGAGTTCCTGTACATGTTAAACTTCAGATATTGAACCATGATCCCACTGTAGTGATGACACATCAGAATTCTTTCACACAAAAAATATGAAAAGGGTTCGAACAACCAGAGTTGCTTGGAAGAAACAAAAAACTTAAGAGGGATATTTAATGGCTTAACATGAAAAGAAAACACTGTGAAAAATGTGATTTTAGAGTAATCTAACAGGAGTTTAGAGTGTCACAATCCACTACGTTTTTCTATTGCAAACTGAAAATATTTTAGTTTTCGCATAAAACAAAAATTACCTACTTCAGTTGCAACTTGCAAAGACTAACGGAACCAGTAGAAAATTCTAAAACGTGACCAGAATTGAACGCCTCCCCCAATAAGATTAAATAACATAGGCATCAATTCAAATTTAATTTTATCAATCAAAGGGATGAGAGAATGATCTCAATCCACAGGACTACTTAGCGTGTATTCAGGATTGTAGTAGGTCAAGTTAAAAACTTGAAACTAACGTAGGCTCATTCGATAAACCCAACTTCAGCCACCATGCATGTTTAAGACTCAATGTTATGGTATGGCAAATTGGCAATGGATGGATGCCATGTATCTGTTTGATTCAGATGTTACAATGATTGGAACAGGAATATGTGATTGATCTCACTCTAAAATCAAATTTCTCTTAAGTCTCTCTACCAGAACAATATGAAACTTATCATTTTTCCAATGGTGGCGTAAAAATTAAGGGATACAAGTTTTCCAGGATTTTGGGGAATTCTTATTCCAGATCTATCTATACGCATAGTATAGTAACTAGATATTTTTTAAGGGACCGATTTGTATGGGCCATTTCCTTTTTTTTTTTTATCTATGAACTAGTCCAAACAACATGCTTCTTAAGGGCCAGCTATTATATGGGCTCCTTTGATTTATTTACTAATGCATACTACAGATCCACGCTATTCACACTTCCCCTTTTACTCTTGCACTCCTATCAGTTTTGGAACAAATTATGATTCTAAGTCATTTCTGAATCAAATAATTTTTAATATTACTTAGCATGAAATCTATGAAAACTAGTTTTCGTAGTAAATTTATGTCGAAATACACTGTAAAAACTATTTTTTTCCGTTAATCTATTTATTTATTATGTGTTTAATTTTTATTTTTTATTAAATAATTTAATAATTTTTATGAGTTGAATATCTTGTTAAAGAAAAAATAAAAATAAAATATTTGTGATAAGTCAACAAACTCTTCTATAATAAAGATGTCATGTACACAATATAATTAAACTAAAATGAAATACAAAAAAATAAATAAAATATATATATGGTTCTTCCTCTTACTCTAACGCAACCCCTTCACACGGTCCATTATTGAGTCTGAGTACATCTCGCGTGAAGATCCAAAACCATCATAAAGTGTAACCGGGAAATAATTTCAAATATACCATATGACTTTTATAACGTATATATGAGTATAATGAAAGTGAGTATAAATAGGTTTAATTATGACTATAATTTCTAAAATTTGAATATATTTAATTTGGGTCTCTTAAATTTAAAAATATTATTTTAACTTCTCAAATTTAGTATTTAAAGACTTTAAAATATATCTTTTAAAAACTAAAACGATATATTTTTTTTTTAATTTGAGAAATCAAAGCCAAAATCAGATTCTTCTTTTATATTTGAGAGATTAAAAACTACTGATTTTATTGAATGGAGCTGGACCAACCACAGAAAGGGTACCACACTCAAAACTCTTTTTACATTTTTCTGTTTAATAAAATTATTTAACATATAAGGAACATATATTATAATATTTTTTAAATAACGAAAACTAACATGTTACAATATTTTAAAATAACTAAGGAAATTTAATTTAAGACTAGAAAGAAATATAATACCAGTATGTATGTATGTAGTTTGAAAATTTGAGTGTAAAATTTCCTCTTATAATAAATGCGTTTGGCCACCACTTTAATGAGTCATAAATTTAGGGTTTGGTGAGGGAGTTACGGATTGGATTCGATTGGGTGGCGTGATTATACATCAGCCATACATTCCCTCCTCCATACTTTTTTCCACCCTCCCAATAAATCACTTTTTTTTTTCTTTTTGTACTTTTCACCCTTCCCTCTCTTTACATGCAAAGAAAATAAAGACAATGCGTTGAAAATTTGTGTTTTATTTATTCCACTCATGGTTCCAATCAGTCTCCGTGATCCAAGACACTTTTTTTCTCGGTATCATTATAGTTAGTTCAAGATTATGATGATACATGCATATCAAATATAATGCTATATTATTGTTATTATTATTATAGAAAGAAAGTAGTTTACAATGAAGAAACACACATTGAGAAGGACATTAGTTTTATTTATTTTTGTGAAGCCAACGATCTTCACTGTGGCATAATTAATAAGATGAGTCATACTCATACACCCACCAGAAAAAGAGAGCATGCACAGTGGAGTCTAGAATCTTCCTCTGATGTGATCCAATTGATAAATAGTAAGTTTTATTTGTAATCTCCAACCAGAAGAAGGTAACGATTTTTGAGTAAAAATGCTTCCCTCATTTCTAAGCCTCGCCTCCGTCTTCGGCCTCTACCTACGGCGCTGCTTCACGGGCGCGGGCCTCTCCTCGCACACGCTCGACATCGATCAGGAAACCACGCTTCACTATTGGGCCCCCACGAATCCAACGGCCCAAAAGCCTTCGGTGGTTCTCATCCACGGGTTTGGGCCTTCGGCCATATGGCAGTGGCGTCAACAGGTCCAATTCTTAGCCCCTCACTTCAACGTCTACGTTCCGGACCTGGTATTCTTCGGAGGGTCGACCAGCAAATCGAGCGAAAGGAGCGAAACGTTTCAGGCAGCGTCGCTTGGGAAGCTTCTGGATAAATTGAAGGTGGAGAAGTTCCACGTTGTGGGAACGAGCTATGGAGGCATGGTGGCTTACAATTTGGCGAAGTTGTTGGGGGAAGAGAGGGTTCAGAAAGTGGTGATTGCTAGCTCCGGTGTTAACATGAAAAAGAGCGACAACCTGGCGTTGCTGCAGAGGGCTCAACTGGAGAAGACTGAGGATCTCATGTTGCCTTCCACGCCTCAACAGTTGCGAAAATTGATGTCCCTCTCCATCTACAAGTCTCCCCAATTCTTACCCCATTTTTTACTCTCCGACTTCTTACATGTACGTGTTTTCAATCTCATCTGAATTTAACTGTTAAGTTTATCTATTAGAACTGAATTTGATAGAGTGTATGTGTGATACAGTAACATATTTGTGATATTATTCATTGAATTGCAGAACTGGTGAATTTTGATCCAATCCGATTTTTGGAAAATTATAATGAATGTTTGCAATTAAGATTTTCTTATTTTTCTTATAATGCATTTTTACGTTTTGTAGAAATTATACAGTGAGAATAGGAAGGAGAAAAAGGAGCTTCTGAAAGGGTTAACCATCGGAAAGGATGATACTTCAAAAATTTCACCTCTGGAACAAGTAAGCATGGTGTATATATTTATACACATTATATACACATTATATTCGATTGTTACCGTGACTGATTTATATTGGTAATATTCAGGAGGTTCTCATAGTGTGGGGGGAACAAGACCAAATATTTCCACTGCAATTGGCCCGCGAACTGAAAGAGTATGAATTCTTTGTTTTTCTGACAAAAAATATGATTTTTTTATCCTTCTAAGTTCCAGATCTAATTGATATCTATTAAATGCTTCTTCTGTATATACTATTTTTTTAACTTTCACACACCTCCTATAAATATGAATGAGTGAATAAAAGAGTGAGATAATGTGTCTGGGAAGATAATTGTGTTGTTTTAATGAACAGGATAATCGGTAAGAAGGCTAGATTGGAATTGATTAAGGATGCATCACATGTGCCTCAAATAGAGAAGCCAAGAGAATTCAACAACATTCTCCTTAATTTTTTGCAAACCCATTCTTGAGTACTTTTATTATGAGCACTGTAACACATTAGGAGCGTGTTTTCTCTACATCATTATTTCAATAATTTAGTATAGCATAATACGCGGATATATGTTTTTTCATCATAATAAAACATAAAATTTAATTAAAATATATAAACTACTGATAAATTTGATTTTTAACACTTTCTTATATTATTAGCGAATGATAAATTTATTGATTTTTAAAATAACAACTTTAAAAAAACTTTTAAGTGATTAATATTTTAAAAAACTTTATATTAAAAAAAAAACATACTTTTTCTTTTATATTTGTACTAATTCATAGCTTAACGATAATTTTAATAAATATGTATACCCCAAATTATGAAGCGAAACAATCAACCGTGTCAATGAATCATACAACATTATTTATTGTTATGTAGTGTAATACGTATATTTTCTTCCGAACCTGTTTCCGCTTGATTTTTTTTTTTCTGAAATTTTTATTTAATAATTTATCAAAAATAAATTAGATAATTATATTTTATATATATATATATATATATATATATTATTAGAGTTATCAGAAATATACATTATACCTATATTTTGTAAACACGTTTGTAAATATATTATTTATATTTTATTTTAGTATCATATATTAGAATTATAATATTATATATTAGAATGACATAAAACTCATAAAATGAAAAACAAAGAGCTAACATTAAACTTTTATCATATTATTTTCTTTTCATGAAAAATAAATAATAAAAACTATTCACATAAGAGAGTAATTATCCCTCGGAAAATAAAAGCAAACTTTGTAGTTTTTTTTACATCAAATTTTTATGATAATATACATAAAATGTAAAAGGAAAAGGTAATAAAATAAATAATATGAGAAAAAAAAACTGTTACATTAAAGAAATTATCACAAAAACACGAAATAGAATATTATTCTTGTAGAAATATCATTTGATACTAACTTTTCCTGTCCCTAACCATCTAATTAATTCACAAACTTGACTGGCGAACATTTTTTCATATATTTACCAGATTAAGAGATAATACTATATCAATATATAATGAGTTTTTCCTTTTTTAATTGTTTTTATATCATCCTTTATCATTTTAATATGTTTTAAAATATTTTTAATTTTTTTCTATTTTTATTTTCATATTTTCTTATTTATAACTTTATTATTACATTAAATACTTATTATTATATTATTTTTATTTTATTATATATATAATTTTTTTTAATTATTTTTATTGTTATCCTTTTATTATTTTAATGCGTTTTCTTTTTTTCCTTATAACTTTCTCATTTTTTTTCTTTTTCATAATTTTATTACTATCCACTTACTTAATTGTCTTTTATTTTATTTTTAAAAAAAATTGTATATATTTTTTATAATTATTTTTAAAATAGTAAATTTTAAAAAAAATTAAATAATTACTTTAATCATGTATATATAATTAAAATTAATTTAAATATTAAATTTTAATATAAAGTCTGTGTTAATATTTATTTTTTCATTTTCTGAATCATGAAAATAATATTAAAAAATAAACTCGTACCCTTAGCTATTCTTACATCCATAATTTCTGATATCAAAGTACTACTACATGATAAAAATTGATAATTATTTTTTCTTCCTTTATTTTTCTTTTAATTTTTTTTGTAAATCATATAATATCATTGCATAATACTCGTCGTGAAGTTCTCAATTGGAAAACATCCAAATCACCACTTCTGCCCCTCTCCATTTATTAGTATTCCTAAATTGATCACATTTTCCCTTCAAAGTATTTAATTTATGTATATTTTTATCTATCCATCTTTTTTTTTTCAATTTAATTTTTCTAAATATTTCCTTCCTGCATTCTTAGTTTCAATAAAAATTATAAAGAGAAAATAAAAAGAAAAAATTGGATATTCTAAAAGAAATAATCAATTTTTTATATTTTAATAGTATTTTTTTAAATTATATTATGTATATAGATAAATTTTTTAAATTTTCATTCAACTGAAATATATTATTTTTAAAAAAAAAATTGTGATTAAATAAAAATTATATAATCTAATTATCTACATAATATTATTAAGCACAAATAAAATAAAATAATATTTCATCGTGTCTAATTCTCAAATTAAATATTTTAAAGAAAATTAATTATGGATTAAAAATCATAAAATTTAGAATAAAAATTAACGATTGAATAAAAATCATAAAATTTAATTATGTATATAATATTATTAAATATTTTTATAAGAAAGAAATATTAAAAATAATAAATAATATAAATAATGTATATTTAATATATAATAATATATTTATTTATAATTGAATGATGAATAATAATAAGGTATGATAATTTATAATGACGAGTGAAATCAATGGAAAACTCCAACAATCTCTTAAAAGTGAAATCAATATTTATTACTTATCTGAGTATTATTTTTAAGGAATAAGTTGTACTTCAAAGTATTATTTTTATTTATTTTTAATCAGTCTCAGATGTAAAGTCGAAATCACCGATTTTTTAACAGTGAAATCGATATTATTTATAATAGTGAAGGCCTTTCACTGGTTTTCCTCTGCACAGAAAGCTATTGGTCTTGCTGTGGCTAACACTGTTTTGTTTTGTAAGCTTAATCTCTCTTATGGAATTGGAATTGCCCAGATGTTGCTTGGTATTAGGTCGCATGCGAATCTATTAGATGAGAGCGAAAACAAAAAAGAACTACATTCAATATCAATCAATTTCAAGTCATAAATACATATCAATATAACTGGAGGTAACAGAAACGGCACCAATCACTCTTCTGTAACCACTCCTCGGATCCTAACCTTTCTCGACTACAATAGAAAGAGATATACAA
Organism: Macrotyloma uniflorum; assembly: GCA_016859785.1. Lineage (NCBI taxonomy): Eukaryota > Viridiplantae > Streptophyta > Magnoliopsida > Fabales > Fabaceae > Macrotyloma > Macrotyloma uniflorum. The sequence goes on along the minus strand of BDMB01000007.1, from coordinate 3,755,354 downwards.
AACGATATAAACAAAGTGCCACCACAACAAATACAGCAAGAAAACACTTGATAGAGACAATACTCATAATGCTTTCAATATAGGTGAACTTTTTCAATTTATGAATTTAGAGTTTTAAAGGAAAACTTTATAAGGAAAAAAATTGTGTTTCAAAACATAACTTTTGTGTAAAACGACCAATTGACCAATTATTTATCATACCACAAACCAACCATTGACCCTCTAATACTGTCAAGCAGAAATTGTGAGGCAGAACCCGCACCAATTCCTCTCCCCCTACTCCTCGGATC
>BDMB01000007.1:3612803-3754966 GCA_016859785.1 Macrotyloma uniflorum | reverse complement strand
ATATATATATATATATATATATATAATGTTAGTGTGACTGATTAACATTAGCCATACTCAGGAGGTTCTCATATCCTGGGGGAAGAAGACTGGGTATTTCCTGTGCCTCTGAACTCAAAGAGTATGTTTCTAACTCTATGCTTTTCTTTTTTTCCTTCAAAAATGTATACTTTTCTTCCGTGTTCCAAATCTAGTTGCCATCTATTAAATGCTTCTATAATGCTTGAGTTAGCCTATGTATTCACCTTGCTACCATGGCTTGTTTCTGAGACCATTAAGAAAAGAGATTTAACCCAAGATATATAACAACTCTAGAGGTGGATCTGCTGTGATCTAGGTTTGCAGTTTCATTCAGCATCATGGTGTGATTAATTTTTAAGAAATTGCACTTGTAAGAAAAAAAAAAAAAACTATGAAATAAAAAGATATATGAGTAAAGAAAAGAGGAAGTATATAAAATAAGATTAATGTTAATAAAAGACAGTATAGGATAAGATATGAGATAAGAAATTGTACTTGTAAAAAATAAAACTATGAAATAAAGAGAGAGACAAGAAAAGAAAAGAGAAGAATATAAGATAAGATTAGTGTTGGTAAAAGAGAGTATAAGATAAGATATGAGATAAGATGGTTCATGTGATATAAAGAGATAAAGGAAAAAATATTATGAAGTACAAATAATATAATCGACAACTTCTTTATAAACAATTACATTCTAAAATTTACACTTGGCCTAAAAAATTCTATTATATATATGTCTATATATTTACATTAGTATTGAATTAATTAATGTCATTAAAACGTCTTTAAATTAATGTCACCCTTTTAAAATATATACTACATTTTATCTGAAGTTATCATCTATAACACTTTCTCTCCATTCCCTTCCTGGGTTTTGTGTGTTACTGGAGGTATTAAAAGTTTTTTTCTTTTCTTCTCAATCAAGCATTTTATTTGATCTGTGCAATTAAGATAAGCAAATAATATATGGCATGAGGTTATTTATCGAGATAAGATGTTAGAATGTTAAATAGGAAAATAATTTATATATATATATATTATATATTGTTATAGATGGAATGTAAAAGTTAAGCTGCACATTGTTTTCAATTGCAAAACTTGTTTATCTATTTTGAAGTTGCATGTATTAAAATAGTAATATATTTGAGAGTAAAGAAAGGGTAGAAGGAGAGGGAAACTGAAGTTGGAAGAGGGAGAAGTAGCGTACTATAGCATAGCATACAATAACATCTAAAGCAAACCAAAACACACGTAGATACAGATACTTATACAGAGAGATACAGATGCAGATGCAGATGCAGATGTGTCCTTTCTTGTCTCCTTTGACCGCCAACAGACATGGAATGGAATCACAATTCTCTTCTCTCTCTCCTTTTCTTTCTCACTCACCTCAACACATTATCAAATGAAATCCTGCAAACCAAATTCATACCACCAACAAATCTCATTTTGCCTTTCCCTTCAGTCTAACTAGTCACTCACTCACTCACTCTGTCACTCACTCATGCAATTTCACATTTGGAATCTAATGGATAAGTACCACACCATCTCATCCACACCCTGTTTCATTCCACTTTCAAATATAATATCATTTTATTAATTTTAACAAGTTAAAAACTATATTTTGTTTGAGGGATTATTTTCAGTAAATACTATTATTTTGGAAATGTTACTTAAAAGTTTTTCTTTTTTTTCTTTTTAACAATGGTGGGTGAATGTTTTTGTTGATGAAAATAAGATATGAAAAAAATAATGTATAGTGATGCTACTTGGTCTGCTTTAAGATGTTGGAGTTGAGAGTGGCAGGCGGAGAGAGAAGAGGGCCAGTGACAGTGTGTGTGTATTTTCCCAAGAAGACATAAAAAAAGTGCCATTGCTGTGCCTGTTGCTGCCTTCTTGTGTCTTTTCTAAACTAAACTTTGACCCGACCAAAGGGTGCAGGAACAACCAAGAACCCTCTCACAGCTTTCGGCGCTCTTTTGTTTTTATTTTTAACTGATTAATTAATCTCTATTTTCTTTCTTTCCCTCTTCCGCCATTCTCTCTTTCTTTCTCGCCATTTTTATTTTTATTTTTATTTCATCATATAATATAATTCATTCACATATACACTTAGGGCATTGGTCACACTCTTCTGAATCCCATTACGTTATAACGACAATATTATAATCCAGACTTTATTGTCATTATCATTACCTTAAACTAAACAACAATTATTATTGTTGTGTTACCATACTAGTACTTGTATAGAACTCGAATACTATACTATAAATCTTCCTCCACAGAGAAGAACACAAACTGAACTTGTTGCTTTCTATTTTCGCTTCACACTTCACACTTAACGTATCCGCCAAATCAAGGGGTATATTCCATCTCAACATATCTGCAAAAGAGACCCTTTTGCTTCTTTTCAGGTAACATCTCTTTCTTCTGTTGCATTCCCAATCTCTCTCCCCCAAGATCCTTCTTTTTTTTTTGTTGTTGTTGTTGATAGTTTGGGGAGGGTGGGTTTTTGCTCAGGAGATCTCTGTGTTAATGTTGCATATGCAGATCAAGATGCGAAAATATTCTCCTTTTTTCTCCACTTTTTGTATAGTTTTTAAACAGTTGATTTTTTGTACCATCTTCGACTATATTCTCTTTCTGGTGAAAACTTTGATGATGGGGTGGTTGTACCCTGCATGCTGCTCTTGCTTTTTCATGGTACTTCAACTGCTAAATTTTCATGCTTCGTGCGAGGGAATCAGCATTCAAAGCAAGAAATAATTACCTGAAAAATAAATTAGAAAATTACCCTTTCTTGCCCCTATACATGAATTGATAACTTGATGATTAATTGATTCTTCTCAACGCCCGAAATTGCACTTCTTTTGTAACAGTCATGAACATCTAAATTGTCCTTAATTTCACTCTATGTATCTGGTGATGGGGTTTATCCATTTGATAAAATTCTAGTAATAGGTATATGACAAAAAATGTTTTCTCCAAAAAAATAAAATTAATAAATAAATCCAAGTTGTAGGTGATAACCACATAAAATCGTTTCCCATATGTGAGGAGTAGAATATTCCAATGTTTGTTAAATCTAACATTTTGGCCGAATAACTTGCTCAGAATAATCATTAACTTCAGATCTGATGTGTGGGTCGGAAACTATTCTGGCTAAAGCGATTATTCAGGGTTTTGTTTCAACCTACTCCTGCTATCCAGCTGTGCCCTTGAGTCTTTTTTGATTTATTCAGATGTCTTATTCTGTGGATTGAGAATCTATTATTTGCATATATATATTATCTGCTTATGTTTGTTTTGCTTTGCTTAAGTCCTCTTGTTGTTTAAACTCAAGTCCATAGAGGGTGTGTTTGAGTAAACAACTTAATCAAATAATCATTCAATAAGCTCTTATCTAATGAGCACTTGCTTATAAACTTGATGGTGAATCATAGTGTAATTAGTTAAAAAGAGTTTACATTGTTAAGTTTTACCATGAAGCAAGCTTATTAAAATAAGTTGAGTAGTCTTTATAGGAAGTTCATAATAAGCTACTCCCATAACTCCAAATAAGCTCCTCTAAATTCTGCATAATGTATGATTGCATTAAATGAGGGCATTGGAATACTAATTTCTGGTAGAACTTGACTTATGCTTCTTCTTGGTTACAGAAAATATGGGCTTAGTTTGCAGCAGAAGTCGACGTTTTCGTGATGCTGATGCTGAAGAAAATGCTCAGGTTTTTTGTCATTATAAATTTGGTACTTGTTAAATTACAAATAATACTGTTAATTAGGATTTTTATTTCATGAATGTGGCATGCATTTGCAGGATGCCGAAATTGAAAGAAGAATTGAGTTAGAAACGAAGGCTGAAAAGCATATTCAGAAACTTTTACTACTAGGTGTGTTTTACTAGGTCGGCTTTCCTTCGTAGGAATATTTGGAATTTAGCATCAATGTGTGACATGATTGAACTCCCCAGAGTTTGAAGGAATCATATATACCGCAATCTCTTAAAAGCTTGTTTGCTTCTGTAATTTCATTTCTGCACTTACCTGTGTTAACTGCCAATATCTCTGTTGTTTAGGTGCTGGAGAGTCTGGGAAGTCTACAATCTTTAAGCAGGCAAGCAATTGTATCTTCTGAACTGCTTATGACAGTATATGATTGCTAGATTATTGATATTTACTTATTTGTTTAAAATATGCAGATAAAACTTTTGTTTCAAACTGGCTTTGACGAGGCTGAGCTAAAAAGCTACATACCAGTCATTCATGCTAATGTGTATCAGACAATAAAAGTATGCAATACTTGAAAGGGTGTGTTGATTATTTTTCTCTTAAAAATACAGAGTTAAAGTGTCCACTGTTTGTAGTTTGAAAAAATGTTTTATGCTGAGTTGAGTTCAGTTGAGATAGCTGAGAAAACTGTAGTCCTTAGTTTGTACTTGATGTGTTTAAATAGGTACTGCATGATGGGTCAAAAGAGTTGGCGCAGAATGATGCTGATTCTTTAAAGTACGTGATATCTAAGGAAAACCAGGTAATTCACTATTACATATTTTATTCCCCAATATGGTTGCTTAATAATAGTAGTTTTATGGTCTGGTAAGTTTGTTACGAAGATTTTTTTTTTTTTTTTTTATACAAGGGACTATTGTGAAATGATCAATTGTATTTAGTTTTCTTTCTTCTGGAGGGATCTGTTGCTCTGTCAAAGCTATATGCCAAAGGCTTCTTAATTCAATTAGAGCTTAATTTTTCTGGCAGGACATTGGTGAAAAGCTCTCAGAAATAGGAGGCAGGCTAGATTACCCTAAACTGACCAAGGAGCTTGCACAGAAAATAGAGAAACTGTGGGAGGATGCTGCAATTCAGGTGTCCACATTGCACTCATTTGATTGCTTTAACCTTAATCCATACACATATTACTATTTGTCATCTGCTACTTAGAATGTATGCCCCATGTGTTCTACTTGCTGTAGGAAACATATGCCCGTGCTAATGAGCTCCAAGTTCCAGATTGTACCCATTATTTCATGGATAATTTGGAGAGGCTATCTGATGCAAATTATGTTCCAACAAAGGTATCCAAAATCTACCATTATTTTGTTCTGTCCAGAGATTGAAAAGCCAACTCCAAATTTCTGTATATTATAAACCTAATTTCTTCTTGGAGAGTGTTGGATTTTGGATTTTGAAATTGTTTTAATAATGAGGGTACAAATTATTTTCTACATGCATAGGTTACTATCTGTGGCATTTCTATTTTGTTACTAATCATCAAAACAAATTTTGAAATATTAGTTGCTATTAACTAAGGTTGTGCTGATTTTATTTTTTTGAAAATAAATAAATCAAGTGACCATGGGTTATCTTTCTATCTCAAAAACAGTAAGTGGTTTGTAATTCTGTCCTGGATTGTTTTTCTTCTATCTATCCATATATCAGCTTACTGTCTAGAATTGACAAATATTATGTTGTGAATTTTGATATCATATGCTACTTCAGAACACCAAATACAGCATATGTTGTAAGAAGTTCACTGTGTCTTTGCTTTTGTTTTCATTTATGGACCTTTTTAAGGTAAAGTTATGGTTCTCTCAATATTTCACACTCGATTTGACAACTACAGGAGGATGTTTTGTATGCAAGAGTTCGTACAACTGGTGTCGTTGAGATCCAATTCAGGTGAACATGCTGAACTGACATAATTTTTGTACTGAAATGATACAGAGAAATGCTATTACTCTCCCCACTTTGTCCTTTTGTTCTTCAGTTCACCACAGATTTTGTTTTAGCAATTTGAACAACTCATTTGTTCTTTTTTTTTTGGTGGGGGCATTCAACTACTTGTTTTAATTCTTATTTTGTCCTCATATGATTGCTGTGATTTTTTTTGTTACTTATGTTATATTTTCATCTGCCATATGTTTACTAACCATTATGCCTGTCAAGTGTGAACCATCTCCACCTTCCCAAATTTTCTAAAATCTAAATTGTTAAAACTTGAAAGTGGCCTAAAATTTGTTGCATATGCTTAACTACTTTTTTATATGGTTTCCAAATGTTCTTTGTCGTTGAATCTGGAAGGAGGAACAAATCATGTTCTTTTTATCGTGTGTAATTTGGTATGTCAAACCACCTGTATTACTTGAAGCAGGGTAGGTTCCTGTTTTCAACATTTATCTGTTCAATTGAATTTTTTCAATCATTATGTCTTTTTTGAAGATACAAATTGTGTGATTAAAGATTCAAATAACATAGAAGTTGGTTCTTCATCTACATCTTTAACATGATTTACTGAGTGGACCAACCTCATTAGTATGTTTTTGCTGTTTTGACAGTCCTGTTGGAGAAAATAAGAGAAGTGGTGAAGTCTATAGACTCTTTGATGTTGGTGGCCAGAGAAATGAGAGGAGAAAATGGATCCATCTTTTTGAAGGAGTTACAGCTGTAATATTCTGTGCTGCAATTAGCGAGTATGGTCTTCCATTTGGTTGCATATCTTAATATGGTTTATAGTAATGATGGTGATGAAGACTACTACTTGGATTAGTAGAAATGTATAAATCTCAAAAACGTATCCTAATTTCTTGTCTGCATATATGTTTGAATTGTTTTGCACTCCAAGTCAGAAGGTCACAGTCCAGCTGCACATCCACAGTTACACGCTTACAATGAAACACTTTCTATCTCATGTTTTTCCTTAACTCTTAAAAATGCTTGATGATTAACAAAACTCTTTACATTTACCAGGTATGATCAAACACTTTATGAGGATGAAAACAAGAACAGAATGATGGAGACTAAGGAACTTTTTGAGTGGGTCCTGAAGCAACCGTGTTTTGAGGTTTTCTTTTATTCTTTTTCATTTTTAAATTGTAATAACTAAATTTGCATTGACTGTTTCCTTTATTATATGACAATTAACATATGTATCTTATCTTAGTGAACAATGACGGTCTTATCTTTTGTGACAGAAAACATCCTTCATGTTATTTTTAAACAAGTTTGACATATTTGAAAAGAAGATCCTGAAAGTAAGAAAATCCAGATGACTACACTTTGTCATAGGTGGAGTGTATTATCAATTCAGTTTAATACCTTGCATTGTGCAGGTTCCGCTCAATGTATGTGAGTGGTTCAAAGATTATCAGCCAGTTTCAACAGGGAAGCAAGAGATTGAACATGCGTACGAGTAAGCAACTTCTTTATACCTCAGGGAATGAAGGGTGTTGCTGATGGCAAAGTGGTTGATTATGAGTTTTGACTAGTGGAAGCATTCCAAATTCGGGCATCACATTTTTATACTTATCTAAAGATAGCTTCAAGTGATAGATGATGAAGTTTTTATGTAACTTAACCATTGATTTACTTGGATAAACTATGTCTTCAGGTTTGTGAAGAAGAAGTTTGAAGAATTGTATTTCCAGAGCACTGCTCCTGACCGCGTAGATCGTGTCTTCAAGATCTACCGTACCACTGCCCTTGATCAGAAGCTTGTGAAGAAGACTTTCAAGCTTGTTGATGAGACTTTGAGACGGAGGAATCTCTTTGAAGCTGGCTTATTATGACCATGCAAGAGTGTGTTTAAGAGGGATGTGATATATTTTTACATTGAAAAGGTCATCTGATTTTGGGTATATTAGAGGTCAGGTATACAACAATGTAAAATCTATTTGTTGATTTTATGTCAAGTAAATCCTGGGTGGATAGGGAAAGCCTTTCTGAATACTTGATCACACACCACATCCATCTTTAGAAGGAAAATTAGTTCTGCCTCAAATTTTCGGAGATGACATTATGTATTGTGATTATCTTTTCATTGATTGAAAGTCACTAATGATATATTTCATATCCTTTATTTATTTTATAAAGTCTTGATGAGGTTTTTCCTATTTGTGTTGGTGTGTATGTTCAGCATGCATGTTAATTTGAGGTTTTAGTTTACTTTATCTACCTGCATTTTGTTCTTAATCCATTTAATCTTTTTGCATTCGTTTAAAAATTTGAATTGTTCTCGTTTAGAGTGAAAAAATATAAAATCTGTCAATTGCAACCAAAATTAATAAGGACAACTTTAGGAATAGAGAAATATAATTGTGAAAAATTTAATTCGAATATGTAAAGAATATAAATATTATTTAATACCATGTTCAAATAATGTAAATAAAAATTATTTTTATTAGTTTAATAGGGAAAATATATTTCATATGAAATATGAATACAATGGTGTTGAGAGAACATATATCAGTTGAAGTTGATCCAAGAAACTTTGGCTATAGAAACAAGAGAAGATGGTTTTGTTTTGTTGGTTGATAAAAAGTAAAATGAAGAGGGAGAATTAACGGTGCATCTTCATCGTCCAATTTTATCTTTGCTTTTCTCTCCACTTTGTTGTTGAGTTAACAAACTATCAAGCACATTACCACCACATGCTAAGAATAGCAGTGGTTTAAACAATGGAGGATGGAAAATCCCTGCGCAAAAATAACAAAGCTTTCTTTTTCTCTCGCAACCATCCCCTACTTTCCTTCATCTCTAAACACCAACTCTCCCATTTTGCAAGGAACAAAAGAAAAAACGAACACCCAAATGAAAGCAATTGTTACAACTTAATGATTCCTTTGGAGACAAATTAAAATAACTTTCCAACAATCAACTTAACCACTTCTTTTCATTTCTCTCTATAAACTATGTAATTGCCTTCCCCTCTTACAAACACATCACTCTCTCTTCTCTTTCCCCCACTTCCAGTTTCTAAATTTTAATTATCAGCTTCATGGGTAATAGACAAGTGTATTTGGCCATCCTTCTAGCATGGCTTACTTTGTTTGAAGGAAATATTATGCATGTTAATGGTGATTTCGATTATAAGGAGGCTCTCACCAAGTCCCTTATCTTCCTTGAGGCACAACGTTCAGGGAAGCTCCCCAAAAACAACAGGGTGCCTTGGAGAGGAGACTCAGCACTAGATGATGGAAAACTCGTTAACGTATATTTCTATCTTTCTTACTAACACAAGAAATTATTATATAGTTTAAAAAACAATATATCAATAACCATAATCTTAATAAAGATCTATTGTAGTCTAGAATCATATAATAATTTCTCTGTAAACATGTACACCAATTAAGAAATAGAAAAAAAGACTAATTTGGGGTCATATATTTACATGCATGTACATGTAGATGGACCTGGTTGGGGGATACTATGATGCAGGGGACAATGTGAAATATGGTCTTCCCATGGCTTTCACCGTTACTACGCTAGCATGGGCTGCTATTTTTTACAAGTCAGAATTTAAACAAGCAAAAGAGTTGGATAATCTTCACGATGCCATTCGTTGGGGTACCGATTATTTTCTCAAAGCTAGTTCTCGACACAAAAGATTATACGTGGAGGTGGTGCCATTCTTTCATTTACTACCAAATAATTTTCCCTTGTTTGCAATAGCAAGTTTCATTTATTTTATCTTAAAAATAAATTATAACATTGTATATGTGTGTGTATAGGTAGGGGACCCGGAAGAGGATCATAGTTGCTGGATTTCACCAGAACATATGAAGACAAAAAGAACAGTTAAGATGATTGGTAATGGCATGTCCGGGAGTGAAATTGCAGCTGAAACTGCAGCTGCAATGGCTGCTTCTTCCATTGTTTTTAGGCCCAAAGATCGTGCATATGCTCGTAGTCTTCTCAACAAAGCTAAATTGGTAGGTTCATGTGCATATATATATATATATATATATATATATATATGGATGAAATATTTATGTCTACTTAATTAACTTCTGGGTGCATGCAAATATGATACCCTAATTTTCTCTCTTCCACATTTGTTGTAGCTTTTCCGATTGGCCAAATCGCATAAAGGAACCTATGATGGAGGGTGTCCCTTCTACTGCTCTTATTCCGGCTATAATGTAATTAGTTTCTTTTCTAAGCTTTCTCTCTCAATTATGGAGAAAAAACCATATATTATTAGACAGTTCTCACTTTTTTTTACGTGATATGATATATATGTCACACTGTTTAATTTACTAAAATAAATAAACATGATGATAGTCTGGAGAATGTGATAACTTGTACTGAATTATGAAATTTGAATTATTACAACAATAAGGTATGTGATTGAATGGTGCTGGTGTGGAATGCAGGATGAGTTGATGTGGGCAGCAACATGGCTATACATGGCTACGAGGAGAACAATGTATTTGAAGTACATAGTAGAAGATTCCAAGAGTGCTTGTGTCACAGAATTTAGTTGGGACCTTAAATATGCTGGAGCTCAAGTCGTTCTTACCCAGGTTTAATTTTCTAACCTTATTATTCTTCTTCCTTTCTTATGAATCCTTTCTGCTAGTCCTAATTAACAAATTTGTTTGTCAGTTATATTTCGAAGGTGAAAAGCAGTTCGAAAGATTCAAAGGCCATGCCGATAGCTACATATGCTCTGTCCTTCCTGATAGTCCCTACAACCAGATTACAATGACTCCTGGTTAGTACTCTCTTCCTTCTTAGTGTGTTTGCACTACTAAAAGTTAACAAAATACTAACCAAATTAATATACATTACATGCATGTGAACTTACAGTTAGATATAATTTATAAATGGTGTTGTATTGCAGGTGGCTATATTCATTTAAGAGACGGAGCCAACTCGCAGTATGCCACGAGCACCTCTTACTTGTTATGTGTATATAGTGATTTGCTTGCCAAATATAAACAGAAAGTCGTTTGTGGAGACAAAAAGTTTAGCTCTTCCCATGTTCTTGCTTTTGCTAAGAAACAAGTTAGTACACATATTACATTTTAACATTGATTTTACATGATACACTTGAAAACAAGAATTAACAGAGACATAGACTAATTGGTTTATTGCAATATTTGGCACAGATGGATTACATTCTAGGGAAAAACCCTGAAGGAAGATCGTACATGGTAGGATTTGGAAAGAACCCACCAACACAAGCTCACCATAGAGGTGCTTCTGTGCCTATACTGGAAAAGGGTGAAGAGGTGCCTTGTGGCTTGACCTTCGGAAAATGGTTTCTGAAAGATGAACCTAACCCCAATGAACTCACTGGTGCCATTGTGGGTGGACCTGATCGCAATGACAAGTTCAAGGATAAACGTTGGGAGTCACCCTACACTGAACCATGCACCTACGTCAATTCCCTAGCTGCTGGAGTTCTTGCTAAGCTTGCATCTGTGTATTGATTTTCATCTTCCAAAATTAGTATCTAATTGTCACATATATGGATATACTTAATTAATAGCTTACCTTTCTGAATCTCTTAATCTAGCATGTAGAATTGATTAGGTTGTACCTCGCTCCTTGTTATGAGTAAATAATAGATTATTTATAAGAATCAAGAAACATTGAACCCTCATGTGAGCATTTTCCTCACTTTATTTTATATATTAGTTTTGATAATGATAATGTCTTAATAATCAATTATTTTAGTTTAAGAATTAAATCAATCCCTTCATCCTAATTTCCTTAGTATGTTTTTCTCAAAAAAGAAAAAAAAAAAAATTACCACAATGTTGAGAAGGAAAAATAAAATTGAAATTCGAGGAGGAACAATTTATTCACTTATTTCTTTTTATAACATATAAAATTAAAATATAATTATTTTACCAACTATAACTGATAACTTTGGTAAATTATTTTTTTAGTTGAGAATTGTAATTAATAAACATTGTTGGTTCTTGAAATATTTAAATATTTATTTACCACTTCAGGTTTATGTCGTCTTGCTAATGGTATATTTAATATTTTTTTTTTCTCTCTAAGATATTATTTTTATTAAGCTTAATTATATTTTTGACCTTTTATATATTATAATTATGTATTTTTTTATCTTCTAATTAATCTCAAATTGAAATAGTACATTTATTTAATTGAAAAATTAATCGATATGATTAAAATGGTATTTTTGTAATATATTAAGGACCTAAAATAAAATAAAGCATTTTACTTTTATTAATAAAATATATAATAATATTTAAAAGAGAAATAATTGAAAAGAGGAAGCAAGGGTTAGACAAATAGGTGCTTATTGGAATGCGGGTGTTGACTCTTTCATTTCCCAACGTGGGCCCCACCTTTGGAATGAATGGATAAGATTAACAACTTCACACTCTTTCCCACACTAACACTCTCTCTTTTTTACCATTTTTTTCATTATTAAATTATTATTAAATCACTCCTTTCAATTTTAATAATAAAATAATGGACAATTATCCTCTAGATATTAGTTAAAGAATTAAAAAATATTTTTATAAAATTGAATATATGTTTCTTTATACTTTTTTAATACATTTCTATATGATTTTTAATAAAACAAATCTTATCATATGTGATGTTAAAAAATAATATGATTATTTTTCCTGACTTTTCATTAGGACAGTGTAACCTAATCTTGAATATATAAGAAAATTTGTTTTTTTTTTTTTAAGGAAAAGATTTAAGCGTCCACGTCATTTCTGATGTGGCCACCTGGACATGTCTTGAGATATACGTGCCTTTATGTTGAAGACAGGGTCATTAGTGGTTGCTACTTATTATTAATAACAAAAATACAAGAGGGACCTTCATCATTGTTCAAACACTCTCATTCAACATATTTATATATAAGTGATTAAAAAATAAATAAAAAAATTATAATTAAAGTCATATGAATCCGAATTTTAGAATGTTTGATAAAAAATGTAGAATTCTGTATATCCAATTTTTTATTCCTTTTATTAATTTCATTTCATGTCTTGAAATCAATAATGATCACCCCATTCACTCCCTTACCATTTTCACTCTCCCTTCAACTCTCACTTTTGCTTCTATTACACTCATTCACTCCTATTCCATTAATCCCTAAATCACTACTACTCCAAGCCTTCTTTAATACCTAATCATAACATACAAATATTAAAATTTTGGATGATGATTAATTATTTTATATATATATAAACCAAGTGGTATCATCATTTATTGTACAATATTCATTTTGATTATTAAAATTGTTTGGACCAATTATATGATTTTTTATTTTTTATCATCTGCACTAGTGAATGACGAATTAAATGACCATTTCCGTCATCATCCAAACTTATGAACAAATTATTGTAAAATATCGTGTTTGTGATAAGGATTTTGATGGTTTGTAATCAATTTATATTACAGTACTAATTTAAAACATTTAATATGGAGAAAATTGAAGGGAGAACTTTGGACTCACATTCTGGCATTAATTAATTGAATGGAAGTAAAGAAAATAGAGTGTTAGATTATAATATTGCTGAATACTTTATTAATTAAATTAAATGAAAAAAGAGAGAATAAAGTAGAAAGATTAATTTAGGTAATTGTATACTAAAATTATAAAAGGAAAGATATAAGGAAGTGGAAGGGCATAGGAAGTGGTGAGTGTGTCATAGTGTTATATATTTCTTTCTTTCTGGGTTCAGAGTTGTCTTTGGATGGAAGTGTTTGAAGGTGAAGATCATAACCACCATTCTTCTTCTTCAGCTACTTCCTCCATCGGAAAGGACAGTGACGCATTGTCTGAGACAGAGTGCGCACACAATGACAATGAGGCTCAAAGTGCTTATAAATGCAATGAACCTTTAGACTCCACGGACTCCCTCCAACACCTCCTACCCATCAGGTTAATCCCCTTCTTCTCCTCGCACTTCCTTACCTTGTTTGCTTTTACTGCCATGCATCCGAACAATATCATTTTTACATTTGTTCTGATTTTTCTTATGAAATTCAACTTCACATCATTAACCCAAAAATACAAATTATAGTTTTATTAGCGAACTTTGTTTGTCTGCCTAAATAGCCTTACAACATGAGATATGTATGACACATTGTTTGTCAAGGTGAAAACAATGGCATTGTACACGGTGAATTTAAGCTACAAATTATGTGCTACCTTTCTAAAAATAGTAATAAAATGTTGAATTGAATTGGAACTAGTGAAGTGATAATATATATGATGGTTGGAGTTGATTGATCGGCAGGAGGGGCATCTCAAAGTTCTATGATGGCAAGTTGAAGTCCTTTACAAGTCTTGTGGATGTTGATTCCTCTCCATCTGTCAAAGACATGTCGAAACCAGAGAATGCTTACAGCAAGAGGCGTAGAAACTTGATGGCCTTCAATCACACCTGGAGAAAGAGTCAAAATTACCCTTTAAGAAGCAAATGTGGTGGCTTTTCTAAGAGAACAATAAACTATGACAGCAACAGTAGTTGTGCGAGCGAAGATTCATCTTCAAGCTCAAATCCGAGGTCACTCCCACTTCCACCAATCCATCCTACAGCCCCTCCATCCTCTCCTATGCACCACAAATTCTCACCCTGGCATTTCTTATCCTTGGCTGATATTCCTGGGAAATGAAGCTACTCATCCATCATAGTAAACTAACTCAATAACTCAACCATGTTTTAATCACTTTAAACGAAATATCCTTCTCATCTGCTATTTGCCTAGGCGAGCAGTAGGTTGCAGACACACCAATGAAATGGTACATGTTTAAATCAGATCTTAAGTAAACTTTTATATAGTAGACCATGCGAGCTCTAACACCTTTCCTTATATTCCTTTATAGTTAACTTTTCTTTTAATAAAATTTCCCGTAAACTTTAAAAAAATAAACCTCTTTAAAACTAATTTTAATTTATAAAAACTTTTTTGTAGAAACATTTTCTAGGCAAATCATCTGCCAGAACGCTTGCTACCGTCATGTTACTCAATTTATCCCAACACGTATGATAATTGAAATGATCATATGCTTATCAATTATATTTCTCACCCTAACCAAGACTTTCAAAGGTATCGATCATTGATATTGTTACTCAATTGTGGTTACATCTCGGCATCGGTTAGAGTCAACCAATCCATTTTCTAATCGCAAGCAAAACAGAGTGATACTTCCAAAATGTAACAACGACATTAAAAAATCTGAAGCTTAAGTTATGAAAAGAATTGCTAAAGTTTAAAAGGAATAAGATATGTAAATTGGGAAGGCTGAAGTTCAGCATATTTACATAAATGAATAAAATTTTTAATTTCTTTGGTCAAGGCTCTGATTACAATAGCATACCTACATAGAATACAACATAAATGATAAATACAGGTGAGAAGATGAGCTACGTAATAATGAACTACGTCAAGACTTCACTGTTATCCTATCTTTAGATAATTACAGCTTGCTGGTTTAACTGTAATTCGAAGAGACAAATCAAACCAGGAGAACCATTCTTTCACCTCAAATCAGTAATGAATATCTTGAGTACTAAATGGATTCAGTGACGAGACCGAGCATTCAGTAATCTGATGACAACATAGGTTGCTGTCCATTTGAATGGGGAAACATTTCCCGACTGCACCGTTGAAGCCCAGTTTCAAGCAACTATCTCCAATTGAATCAATTACTTTTCATGTAAAACAAGAAACTGAGCACAGGGATATTCGCACAAAAATGCCGGGAGATCAATATCATCAGTATTTATAGCAGGGATGGCTATATCTATGTCTTCAGCAGAAAAAGGAATGCTGCACCAAAAATTGAAGGCTAAGAAAAGAGTCAAAGCAAATGTATCCAATATATTATAGGTCCCATGAAAACATTTTACCACAAGAAATCTCAAAAATAAAAAATTTATAAAGAATCAGAGATTTATATTAATGAGTAAGCAGAGAAAATCCTACACATCAGTGAGTGTGGCGAAGATAGTTCTCCGTCAACCCAAAGAAGAATTAAGTATGCAATTCTATTTAACCTAAACGTGCTACTAGATTTTGCTTTGTTTTAAAATTATATAGTTATTAGTTTATTACCAAGTAGAAAATTATATATAAAAACATCTTAGAAATCAACTTTGCCTTGTAGCATGGGAATAATAAGAATACCTTGCTAAAACTACAAGGAACTAAAAAGAACTTGGATGGTTGAAAGCAAAGTACCTCATATCATCATCCAGCAAGAATGAATTAGAGGTCAAACTCTGATTGTCCTTGCTCACAATGTCCCTCATTTCACTAACTACCTGTTCACCATATGTAATTTAGAACCCCAAGGAAACTACCACATCATAATATAAAAGTATTATAAATCAATTCAAAACACAACTTGCCTCGTTCGACACACTATAGGTTCCATACTTGTCGTCCCAGTACATGGTACTGATTCGATAAATTTGCCTCACTGTTAATGCCTGTTAAAGTGAAATAGAAAGAGGTTAACTTTTCATTAAACAGTATCATTTCAGCAGAAGTACAAAATGAGACACATGAAACAACAAAAAAGAGGAATAATAGATGACATAAATAACTAAGGACGCAAGTTCCTCACAAAACAGCATTGACAATCCAACCGTTACCCTGGTAATATTAGATAAGTTGGGGAAAAAAGACTCCACATATTTTCTTGAAAGAAACTAATAATTCAAGAAATAAATGTATCGATTACAGGAGCAAATATTGACTTTCACATATAGGTATTTTATATCATCAAAATTTCTTCACCTAACTTGGAATGAAGAGTTTCACTTCACCTATATTATTAAATCAGAAAGAAAAAAAACAAGAATCAAGAACCCATGGGTCATGGTCATAAATTGCTGTAATTGTAGGTTCAGTTTCTCATGCATATTTACGAAACAACAGAACCTAAAAACATTTGAGATTGAAAAGCTATTCGGTATGAAAGTGTGATAAAAGAGATGTGGCAATCAATATCTTGAGAAGAATATAATGTTAATATTACCGGACAAAGATCCTGCCGAATTTCTTCCAAAGATTTTTTTTTCTTCTGATGTATTACCTGTTCAATTAAAAAAAAAAAAATAAATATGGTATAGTGTGCTATTTGAGAAAAGAAAATATAACTAAGGTAGTGCTTATACCAGAAACCCAACAGCTTGTCTTATATAATTCAGCTCGTGCCAGGACGTTCCTGCGTACTGAATTTCAAAAGTACCCTAGTTAAACCTTAAAAATAAAATCATGAAGCTACAGCAAGATCAGTTTACCTCCTCATTTGCATTAGCTATCCATTTTTCCAGTTCTGCAAGCCCAGACTTTACATATTCACCATTTGAGAAAGTACAGCATTCACGTCGCAACAGAAGGCTAAAAGATATTATGGGAAAATTAAATTAAAATTAGAGAACTGAACTACAGAAAATCAATTCAATAACCAAAGCAAGTTACTTTTTTGAGGCAAAGAAAAAAATCATCTAGAAAATAGGGGGGTTTACCTGTTGAAGAGTGTAATATTGATGAAGGAAAAAACCTGAGTAACTAGCTTGCGGATGAAAAATGACGGTACCTAAAGAAACAGCCTTTGGTAAGAAAATATTAAGGGAAACAAATAGATCATATAGAATGGTTGATACATATTAAAATAGCCTACTACATTCATAACCATAAATTATCAATGCTCATTTATTTTCTAATAGAAATGGAATTTTTACTAATTATTTTCTCAATATAAAGTGTACAGAAAAACAAGCACTTGATATTTCTGCTTTCAAAGAATTACAATATTTCAGCTCGCCACACCAAAGTTTCAAAACTGAAGTTTCAACCAGTACAATGGCACAACTAAAACCAGGAAACAAGTATATGACCTATGAGTCAAGGTTCTGGTAGCATAACTGTTTTAGGTAAGCATTGGAAGAACCTCTCCCAAAATATAATTACATAAAAGATATATTATTAAAATCCAGAGTATGTAACAGTTAAACATTCTAATTTCATACAACTTTTACTGTAACATCATTATATTTTTGGACATGCATATAGTTAATTAATATAGAAAAGTAAGATACAAAAGTAGAACAAGAAATCCTCAAGAACTAAAGACGAGGCAACAACAACAAAAGGAACAAGAAACATTACATGCCAATCTCTTCAAATATAACAAAGACACCCAACTAAAAAGACCTGAGAAAAACAACGCATAGCTGGATAAAATACTCAATCCCAAATTATCAATTGAAGATGGTCAAATATTTCAGAAACCAAACTGGTCATTATACGGGGTAAGAGTATTGGTTCAATAAAAATGTTCTAACCATGATTGAACCAGTAATATAAATAATATTTTTCAAAATTATAATCTATTATATTAAAAAATGAAAAACAAGAAAAACATAATATTCAAAACTTCACAACATTAAAAATTTAAAAACACTTGTAAATGCCAAAACTTTAAGTTATAACACTAACATTCAAAATTACATAATGTAAAATTTAATTACAACATTTAAGTTCAATATTACAATAATATCCATTGGCGATAGTAACATTTACAAATAGAAACTACCTAATTCGTAACTAACAGTCAGCATAACATTAATTGAGGTTGACTCCATATTCAAACATGTTAGACATGTTTAAAACAAAAACAAGTGTTTTGAAGAACTAGTTAAACTGGTTGAACCACCGATTTGCCTGATTGAAGACTGGTTTTACCAGTTTTCGTTCTGTTCTTTCATGTGATAGTTCTGTGGTTATTTTGAACAGGATGGTAGACCAGTTCCCAGATGGTCCAGTTTGGTTTTAATAACCATGGTTTAAATAAGGAAATTGTTACATTCTCTACTCTCAATGACCAAACAAATGCTTACAAGACTGGACTGGGAAAAAATAGGCACATCAAATAGTGACAAAAGAAATCAATAAAACAATAAATAGCATACGTGATTTGCACACATGCGCGTCATGAGTGAATCCAAAAATTTGATGATGTTGTCCCATTGAGCAACAGGTGATTGTGGAGGAAGCCCACCAGGAGATTTAGATGATTTTCCACCCAGCATGCGTCCTGTTTTAGGTGCCTAAAAATGATTGTACAAAGACAATTTTCCATCAAAATCAAAGTGTTTTCTTGTAGAAGCAAAATAGCCACAAGAAAGAAGTTAACCATCAAAATCAATTTTGTTTCCTCGTACAAGCAACTAAAAACAACTCTTCATTAAACATAATTTTTCTTTGAATCCTCTATAAACTCAAACCCTTACTATAAAGCATTGCAACTCAAGTAATGAAATCAAGTCAAACAGCCATTATATAAGGATTCTAAATGGAAGAAAATAATTGATTAAAACCAAGTGCAAACATGGAGCTTATAAAGCAAAGTCTAAATCAATGCAAAGCACATCATATAATTCATTAGTTTGGACTTCATTAAGTCTGCAGTTCCTTGTATTCAGAATTATATTTTTAGAATCTGGGTTTTAAATAGCATGCTATAGTGATGTGGAGAAGCCTGTGCCTGCTACATGGATTGCCGAAGCAAAGCAGTTTAGAGTATCAGCTGTCATAGACCAAAATGCGGCTGTAGCAGTGCTATATTGCTGCCACGTTTATATTCCAAAAAAACCCTCTGAACTAGGACTTTTGGGGGTGGGCTATTTTATGGGATTTCGATTTCCAAAAATGAAATCTACAACAGTATAGTAGAGAAAATTTTGATGACTTGGATTTAGAAGATGATGATAAATAATTCCTATTTAAGGGATCTTGTATTTGACTCTTGTTGCTATTTACTTGTATGCTTTAAGACACTCATGATTTTTTATTGTTAATTATGAATATCATTAATTTTGAGTAATTTTTATCAGTTTTTAGATTTTATATTGTATAATATACATTCTATAAACTATATAAAAAATTCCAAATAGCAGCTATATCACTATAGCTTTTTTTAGGGCTGGACACCACGCACCATCATCAAGGATTTAAAACTCAATACTACACTGTAACCAAGAATAAAACAACAATGATTCACAAAATATGACTAGGCAAATTTAGTGAAACATTGCTTGAATCCCCTAAATATCAGCAAGGAGTAAGAAATACCACCTGAATACATGATGCCAGAAGTGGAGAAAGCTCCTTTTTCAAATTATCACGTATAAGGCCAAAAATCTTCTCTACACAAGCAGTTAGTTGTTGTTTAAAAAGAATAGCTGGATATCTTGCTTCCACATGCACTATACTATCCTCATATCCAATAAGCTTCAATGGAGACTTCAGTTTCTGAAATTGGCATCAAATTGAACTGAATAATGGGGGTAGATAAAGAAAGCAGGTGCTAGGAGGCCACCAACAACGCTTAAATGCAAAATCTGAAGGGGAAAAGAACTCATGGCAACAAAACCAAATAAATCAAAGATAAAAACAATGCAACAAACAATCAACACAACCTTTAAGCGAATCCAATACTTGTTATCTATATATTTCCTAGCATGATCAGTAATTTTAAGTTGAAGATACAACAGAATGATATCATCAAACATTTCTAAACAATGAAAAAAAGAGGTTACTTTCTGCATAGTTGAGTTTCTCTTAGCAACCATCATCAGATAAGAAGAAGCTTGAGAAAAGAGAAATCTTTAGAAAGGATGTGTTAGTAATAAGGGTTTCAAAAGTTTGATAAAGTTGCAATCATTACTGGCTTCTGTCTATGAAGACAGTACAATACTACACATCGATCATTCAATGACTCGGTGCTCTGCATAGAATCACAGCACAAGACCAGCACCTGGAAGGAAATTAAAACAGCAGAATCATGGCACAATACCAGTACAGGGAAGGAAATTTGTACTGGTAATTGGTAGTTTTGTAAAGGGAAATGATAATTTTGTTGTACAAGTATCCATGAGCGGAGCTGTTCAGAAAAAAGTTTAACTGGACTTTAGAGATTTATAGAAAAACAATCTATGTATCTTAACCACTTGAGCTTTTGGGATAGTTGATTGATGACATGGGGTATTTTACATTATTGTCCAGCGGTAGAGAGGTGACATGATGTAAATGTACTGCACTTAGAGAGTGCACCATGCCTTAATACAGCCGAATTTCATGATAACCAAGGTGCAATATAATAAGAGGAAAATTATAAAATGAGAATGGAAGTTATGAATGCAAAGTACATGATGGAATGATAGAATGACAATTTCAATAAAGTATTATTAGAATTACTTTTGAAATAATATATTAGAGCTTTTGGAATATCACTTCAGATAGCCTAACAGAAAGCAAGTAATCCTGATACTTGCCATCAGAGAACTGCAAATGTTCGAACCAAGTCAATCATGACCAACATAGTAGAAGAAAAACATTTACAATGCACAAGTGAGGGGAAAAATCTGATATCAATATACAAACATGGTAACTCACATGCCCTATTCGGCTAGTCAAGCCAGATGATCTGGCGTAACGTTGAGCAGTGGCTGTTAAAAAGCCATTTGAATGCAAGTTCCTTTGCAAGAGGCATAGAAGTGCAGATGTATTGGACAGCCAATATGGCAAGACAATGTCATCATCTCTAACCTGAAACAGATGACACTCCAATTAATAAATCTCATGTGAAAACTACACAAGCAACCTACAATTCAAGCACAGTACTACTACCTGTAGGACATCATTAATTCCATCAACTATGTAATCAAATATGGCTGTGCGTTCAGATTCAAAGGCATGCCAATGATGGAGACATTTGTATATGATACAAGCAGCCAGTGGTTTACCATTTTTGAACCCCAAATCCTCTTTGATACATCTAGAGAGGAGCTCATTGTTATCCTGCACAACACATGGTATCAATAAGCCTATAGGGCACAATGTTTGGCAAAATGCAGAGTCGATCTAGCTTCTGATGAATATGTTCAAGTATAAGAATCTTATGATGATATAGAGCTTAAATTAATTTTAGTTATATTAGTTTTGTATCCATGCCGAAGTCAATTGAATCTTACACTTCCTGTCTTTCATTTTGTTTAACATAGCGATAACTAGATAAGTGTAGGAAGAGCAATATAACCACTATAACAAATGAGACTTGCTCCAACCAAATATCTCAAATCTGCATTCACCAGTAAAATTTTTGGGAAGGCCTCCAAGTAGTGATCATCATTGTAATCAGTGATAATGTATCCAAACAATGCACCTGATGCCTCTTTGTAAAGGTTGCAAATGAGAGAACAAAGCACTACTGAACAGAACTGAACAAAGGATGTGAACAGAGAGACCAATGAACAATGTTCCAGAGTTTGGATGGAAACAGAGCTGGGAGCTCTAGGTCAGAAAGTTTGCATAATGAGAGAAGAGTTCTGCGTCGATTATCTTTCAAATGGAGTGCAAGTGACAAAATAGGGTAAAACGAAAGAGAGGGGAAAAAACCCAAGATTGCCTGTTAAACAGCACCAAACGTCATCATTTAACGTGCAAAACGACAGAGTTTCTTCCCTGAGCTAATAGCCATCACAATGGCAGCAATTCACATTACTCCAGGTGCAACATCACCCTGCAATGCAACAGTGTACCATGGAGTGGTTCACAGTCACAACACTTTGAGAGAGTTAACCTGAGTCTTAGTTCAATTTTCTGTTACGTACTGACTGCATCTGAAAAAGTGTTTCACTTAAAAAAAATCCAATCTCCAGAAAAACTAAAATTTTGAAATATAAGTTTTCCTTCATCTCCCTCATCAAACTGAAGTATTTCGTACCCTAAACAATTTCATTACACCACTCACATGCTTACAGCTTAGCTGCTCTTTGCTTTGTAACATGATTTTTTTGTGGATAAGCCAAGAAAGAAACAGCAAATCAGCCCAATCCCAATCGATTAAACCAACAACCAGTTTAAGTTGAACAATGAAATTGTTGATGAACATCGACAATAATTTCATTTATATTGTGTTCCACCCCCCTCCACCTTACTAAATGGAAAAAAACAAAATAGAATCTCAGGTCTAGAACCACATTGACTCTTAGAAAATTTAGAAATAAATATTGTATATTGTAAACAGAGCAGTTCTTAACTGCTTTCTTTAGAGTAGTTTGATACAAGTTAGTTAGATTGTGTGCATCTGTCATTAGAACAACTCTCATATAAAGAGCTTTTTGTAACAATTCTCTCATTAAGAAATAACAATTCAGTTTACCCCTTATAACCTTTTTCTGCTTTTCAGTTTTTAATAAATACAAACTCCATTGCCCGTACCAAGATAAAGATAAAAAATAAACAGAAGTTCCCATAAAATTTTAAAGCAGTCATCAGAAATTTCAACACAAATGAGTGCTGAAGCACAAATAATACCTGGTGCCTCTCTGCTGTTAATTTTGATCTACGAGAGTCCGACAAACTGCCATGTGTAAAAGGGGGAATAAGTTTTGTAGGTGTGGGCGATTCCTGCAACAAATTTGAGCCAATGAAAAATGACTATAGTTGTGTTCGGTAATTATTTTCAACAGAAGCCAGAAATGTAGAATCTTACAAATGAGGGCTTTTGCTCAGTGCGGGGGGCTATTGCACTCGAGTATTTCTGTTTCAGAAAAGTATATTAAACAGATTTGTCACAATACCGCAATCAAATTTTTTTCAACATTTGAAGCATTTATTTATATTTTTTGTACAGAAAATGGAAACCCATATATACAGATTAATAAGGAATAATGCAAAACAATTTCTACAAATGATAATTGATATCAACATTAATATGCATGAGGAAACTTACTTCTGAAAATGACTTTGTTAAACCTCGATGGTTACTCTTAGGAGATACATTTAAGGCTTCATGACGAAGCACGAGATTTTCATCCTCTAAATTCGATAGTTTTTCCTGAAGACTACATTAAAATTAAGATAGAAGTAGGAAAATCAGAATTACAAACAAATTTACGTAAACTACACCACAACCATCAATTTTTAACAAAGCTCAAACTATAATAAAGGAAAGAAAAAAAAAAAACCATTGAAATGGGAAGATATACAACACCTTTGTCACTAGAACTAGTCAGAAGAGGCACCTTTTCACATCTTGCCCAAGTTGAGAACACTTATGTTCAAACTCCCTCATTTTCAGAATGGTTTTGTCATGGTCTTTTCGAGCACTAACAAGCTCAAGCTCCAAAGCTGAGCTCTTCTTTTCAAAAGCATCTAATGAGCCCTACACATATGATACCAGCAATCTATGTAACAATTTGTTAGAGAAAGCAGACAAAAAATAGATTGAGGGAAGAAAAATGTCATGAACGATTCACTCTAAAAGCTTAAACTATTACGTGAAAGAAAATGAACGACTTCATATGTAACACAACTTCAACCAAAAGCCCCATGAGTTTTAAGGGTAGACAGTGCTCAAACCCACCATACCTTTCCCTGAAGCTGAAATTAATACTTAATTCAGAAGAAAGGAGGCACAAACCATATGATAATATTGTCAATTATTTAAATGGTTTTGTATGTAACAAGAGTAACAACAAAGCAAGAGAAAAAAAAAAAAAATTCCAATCTGAGTGCAAATGAATTAAAAAGGAAAAAAGAACTACAAAAAATTGTAGCAGAAGCCAACACAATTTGAACACAATTTCGGTTACATACAACAGATATCAAATTATACATGAACCAAACAAAAAAGATTATCATATGCTGGATGAAGATGTAGCAGCTGTTAAAAGCAAGTACTATCCGTCAAGTTTTCTCCTGACCATACAAAGTAAAAACCAAACCTGAAACCATAAAAAAATAAGTGTTTTAACCTAATCCATGTTCAACCATAACCCTAGAACCCGAAGACAAACCATGTAAAACCACCTTTTCACAACCAATGAACCCAAAAGTCAATTGAAATATTTCACGTGCCATCTCAGACATGAGAAGTAAAACCAAAACATTTTCACCCACTTTGGCCTTTAGTTAAAAAAAATACAAAACTCAATGTATAGCCACTTTTTTGACCCTGCCGAAACATAATGCAAACTATCTAATGAATTTCCTTTTTTTTTTTTACTTAAGCTCTCTACTAGTAACCCATCTTCAAATTTTTAAATATAATTCTGCAAATTATAACGTGAGTCAGCATTAGAGAAGACAATAGGTCAGGCCACATTTTGGGGGCTTTTGTTCTAGCCCTCATCAGGCCTTCGGAGATTATCCCAATTTGCTAAATATGTCATGCCAAATCCTTATTAGAAGCCTATTTAGTTCAAAAGGTTAGGCTTGAACACCATCCAAAAAGCCTTTTGGACCTATCAGACAATAACAATATTATTGTATTAAATTAAATTTTTACTGCAATTTGGAATTATATACCTGTTGGTCTATTTAAAGACTTAAACACCACTGGCCTACATAAAAGATTAATCAGCATAGGTATGTTTGTAACCTTATTTAATAGGTTTATTATAAACAAATAGAGCCTTTTAATAGGCTTTCAGGCGAAGCAAGGCCTATATAACGTAAACAGGCCTTAGGCCTTTAACCATGGTAACAGGCCAAGCTCTGGCATTGTAAGCATAGCAGCTATCTCTACCCCAATAGTATACATGATGCAAATTAAAAGGATAATTTCTTGCAGTGGAACTATGTCAAGAAAAGCACAGATTTGTAAAGCAATTCAATCTAGATTCTAGAAACAGAAATAGAAAATCTTGCCATACAAATTGCATGGCAAGAATAATTGAAAATTCATATGTATTGTCAAAATCAAACAAACTCAACGGAAAACAACCATTTAACATGAAGCACCTTTAATTGAACATTTTCCTTTCTCACTTCATTCAGTGCAAGTAGCTCTCTTTCTAAAGCAGATTTTTCCTTTCCTGATAATTGCAACTGATTTTGCAAAAGTGCATTTCTGTTGCACTCATTAATTGTTGCCTGTTTAGCTGCATCGATTTCAAGATTCAGAACCTCTACCATCTTCTGCAGTTTGGAAATCTCAACATGCTTAGCCTCTTCATTAGAAATCTGCATAACAATGAAGAATACATTATCATGAGTTTCCCAAATCTCACCTGCATAAATCCAATTAAATGGAGGAAAAATTAAAAACGTAACCAATATTTTACAGTAAAATATGACAATTGTGTATAAGGACACATATTTTAATAAAAGAAATAGTTATAAAGATAAAACAACAAAAAGAAGGAGGATAAGGAATTCGCATACCAGCAAACAAAACCAAAAGAAATGTACAATCATGAATTGTCAAGTTAATTTTTGAAATGTGAATTATATTTGCATCAAATCATAAGACTTAGAAACAATGGAAAATAGCTTAAAATATATCATTTAGAGTTAAACTAGGAATTGGAAAAACAATTTAATAATTAACGAAAATCCTTTAACACAATAACCAAGTCGATTCATAAGCCACAATCATTTCCCCACTAAATGGGAGTTCATAACAATACACACTGTGGACATTGTACTTGATTGTAATCTATTAAGAGTGCTAGTACCACAAATTTCCAACATATACTCAACAATTAACTGAAATTTATTAGAAAGAATGAAATTACTAGTGACTCATTAATCAGGAAGTGAAACTCATTATACCATGAGTTACAACAAATTTCACCAACTAGTAATGATGTGTTGGAAAGTGAGCGTTAAAGTCAGCTGCTAGTATTTCTTGTAATCTATTATAGAGAAAAATATAATGTTCTGCTTGGCATTCTTTTTTGCCTCTCATTTCCACCATAGAAGCCACATAAAAATATTGCATGAAATCCTTGAATTAGAAAAAATAAAAAATATAAAGCCAAATAAGGAGGATATGGCGTGAAGGCAATTTCTTGAAGCCTCCGTCTCAAACAAATGAGGGCGATTAAGTACATCAATGGAATAATCAAATAAATTGCATTTACCACCACTCCTTCAGTTACCTTTAATTTCAAAATTTAAAATAATGAATTTTCAGACAATTTGTTGAGATGAATTGTTTAATCATTCATTAATACCATTGATTTAAAATTGAAAACATTAATGAATATATTGCATAATTCAAAGTCACCTTGGATTAATCACATAATACAAATCATTGGCTTGCAAAATCATATTGAATCAAGCTATTCAAATTGTAATTCAAGTAATTCTAACAATTAATTAAAAATAATATCCATATAAAACTAAAGGACAAAAATGTACAAGAGTTGCTAAATTTTTTTATATCCAAAATACTTATCCCCTGAAATAAGATACCATAGGGAAACCATATGCACAATTCTACCCCAAAGCAAAGATAACAGTCAAGATATGAAGATTCCTTTCAAAACATACAAACCACAAAAATACCATGAGAATAATTATTAGCAACGTATGAGACAATAATACCAATGTATGCAGCAAAAACAATATTACACTACAAAATCTCAAATCAGCAGCTTGTCCTTCAAATCATTTGAATCCCAAAAAAACATATTCATGACATTAACTAAAAGAAAACCTGAAACAGAATGTGAGACAGCAACAAAATATCATATCACAAAATACTTATCCGTATAAAAAGAATCAAATTTGAATACATCCATGCCAAAACATCTCTTCTCTTTTGTATGTAATACCCGCATTTTTTTCTCAAGATGCAACCGCCATGAAAGCTCTTCCAATTGTTTCTCAAGTTTATTCTTGGCTAAACGTAAGGCTCCAGCTTCATTAGCCTCCTAAGAAAAGATAATTAAGAAAATTAGGGTAGTGAGAACAACTTCTAATGCATTTTCCCCTCCCCCTGGAATAAAGAAAGAAAACCTTACTTGTTTAAGTCTACGAAGCTCTCTTTTTGCTTGTCTACACCGCCAAAGGCATTGTACTGCTACAATCGAATTTTGATGTTTAAGGAAAGCTGACCGAACCTTGACCATCCTCCAATAGGCCTGTGTATAAATGTTACATAATATAAACAAAATACATCATAATTCATCTTGCCAACCACATAAAAATGGTAAGAAATTGAAAGTAATGCAGGGAAGGGAACAATTGAAAGAAAATAATGCATTATGATCTATAAACATGCATCCATGAGTGATGAAACTAGAAATTCTACCCAATAATATACACAATCAGTCAAATTTACACACAAGCATAAGTCAATGCTATAAATATAATATGCAAAAATAAAATATTTTTAAAGTAAAAAACACACTATTGCCTTTTTTACATTTTAAAGGTCATGCATGTTACGACTCCATCTCTTTGATAAATACCTGAATAGAAGAGGCAGCTTTTTGCTCCTTTCTGTGCAAGAACCTTTGACGAGTTATGAAACCACGAACATTGGATTGTACAATAATAGTAGAGCAACATAATTTCACATAAGCATCCCTCATCAGACACATACGGATATATTTCTGAATAGAGATAGCTGCTGCTGTCTCCCGTTTAGAAGCATATATCTTTCTGCTAATACAACCTTATAAGAACAAAAACTGATGAGGATCAGGACAATTAATTATAAAAGTGATAACCAGTGCATTTACTGATTGGATTCCTCTAAAGTGAGGTGTACTTTGAAGATAAAGAATAGTTATAACCATTGATTAGAAAATCACTTATTGAGATCGTGATTCAATACCTGCGCATGTAAAATACAACTTTGAAGATATGAAAACCACCACCATTGATTTTCTAACTAATATTTATAACAGACAAGTATATATTTCTGAGTGGTAATAGATGTTGCTGCTGCACCCTCCCCACTTTGGAGGAGCCAAATCCTACACACATTTTACAGAGCCCGGATGGGCATAGCATATGCTTGCAATAACTTGTCATTGAGTTCATGAAGTTCTAAAATGGTCGATGGCAAATGCAATACAAATCAATAATTATTTTAAACTGCAAAAATGCATTCTGTTCCATAAAAAATCTACTGAAAAATATTTATTGATTACAAGTTTTAAAAATTTTTTAAAGGGGAATTGGTAGTTAATAAATAAAACTGACCCCTGCAGCATGCTTGAAGAGAAAGTGCAGCAGCTTGAATTGAGATGAAATCCCTGTGTGCAATATACGTTCGCAGTCGACGCTGAATACACTTTGCAGCATTGTCCAAAACTTCTGCACGTCTAGAGTCTAAAATGCAAATTTGACCAGCCCTGAGAAATACTTTGGTCCTACCTAACTGAATAGTAACAGATTTTAAAAATATTAAAAAATGACCAACATAAAATTATATTTTACACCCGGAGTTATTATATGAACAACAGCAGCATGCATGGTCCCAAAGAAGCACACCTGAAAATTCTCAAGCTTTAGCTTTTGCAATATTTTCAGTGTTACAGCTTTATCATCGTAACTGTTGGCACAAAACTTATAAGCAAAACATTGATGAGAATTGAAATAAATATCAAATAAGAAACTTGTACTTGCATTAATATAATTAAAATTGCATGTATAGTAATATAAACAATCCAATCCATGAGAGATAATGGATATAAATAACATGAAAAAGAAGAATCACAAAACCATGTAAGATGTAAAACAAACTTGCTTTTCATTTCTCATTTGGTTCAGTATATTAAAACCACCAATAAACTTGGATTTATCATGAGCAATATTTTTATAACCAGACGAAGTTGGCTATTTCAAGCAGATAATAGAACTGGCCCATGATATGGCCAAGTTAATAAGTAGAACAACTTTTGACTAATTTTTTAATAGCCAAATATACCATCCAATCTAGGAGTAAACAAGAGAAGCAATTCCAGGATTTATGGGAGTAACTCAAAGCTTCACATTTCACTTTCAAAAATAGAAATCAGTTAAGAATCATGTATTATACAGTTAAAATGTTTTATAAATTTAACAAAATCACCTTCCATCCATAAGTTCGGGAGCTATCAATCCAAAGCGATCTACAAACTCTGAGTAAATCCTTCGAGTGGGGTAACCTGCCAGACTTATTCTAACAGCCTCAAGGACACCCTGAACATAATACAGTCATGGAAAAAAATGTTAACAAATGTGACCATTCTAGGATGTAAATTTAGAAAAGCAAAACAATATACTTATGGCAGCCTTATTAGTACAAAAAACTGAATCAAACCCACAGCAATTTGTCTATGCATGAACATATCCACGTAGGACTATCAATTCCTAGGAAAAGAAAATAAAAGTAGATAATATAAATTAAGAGGAGGAAAAACAAAAAGATATTCTGATAAAACAATAAATCAAACTTCTGAGTGCTCTTAGAGAATTTTAGAAAGAAAGAATTAAACTGAGAATGGAGTTTTTCATTTTATCCAACCCACTGAAAACAGAATAAAGAGGAAGTATTTATTGTAGCTGCCCTCATTGGTATAACTGTACAAAGGCTGATAATAGACTAACAAATTATTAAAGCTGGCTAAACAAACTAAGAATATTCTGTCTTATAACACAATGAAAAATGAAATATTTTTCATATTATACTCTAATAAGCACCACTAGAAACCTTTCAAATTTGAGCAGTAAAAAACATCTGCATCAAGTTTAATCAGTCAGATTTAGAGATGATCTTCGGCATATTCAATGCCCTAACATGAAAAAAAGATATTCACCACCATTAAAAGGAAAAACCACAAAAAAGTAACCTGATCTTGTACTGTACAGTAACAGTTGGTAAAACTAAAAACAACGGCTTTGACTAACAGTAATAATCAGCAACAGCAATAAATCAAGGAAACAAATTTAATAATTGGCATACTGGTAATATGTTTATTTATGATTTTAGATGAACAGTAAATAGTAAAGAAGTTGGAATATCTAACTACTGACCCCACATCGTAATTGGTGTATGACACTAGTATTCTCAAACTTTTGTGGTCGATTCAAAGAATTTGGCTTGACACAACGAATGTAATGAGGCTCTGTTGTGTTAAGTGTTTCCATGAGTGCTTGAAGTTGTTGCTGAAGTCCCAATCAACCAATGTCACATTCGGGACAAGAAACAGAAAAGGATCAACATCACAAAATTAATGTTCAAATACTTAGTCTCCTATACTATTTATTTATAATAATGATTCCCCTTAAGTTCAATAACTTGTAAAAGAAAAT
The DNA here is from genome assembly GCA_016859785.1 of Macrotyloma uniflorum. Classification (NCBI taxonomy): domain Eukaryota; kingdom Viridiplantae; phylum Streptophyta; class Magnoliopsida; order Fabales; family Fabaceae; genus Macrotyloma; species Macrotyloma uniflorum. Next base: position 3,724,104 of record BDMB01000007.1, on the reverse strand, counting down.
AGATATTCACACCTTAAATCTGGAAGCCACAGAAGAAAATTTGTAGGATGACCTTGAAGATTCCTCTGTTAGCAAAGGAAAAAGAGCCGACACAAAGGGAAATTTTGAAGAGGATAATAGATTACAATGTTCTACGACTACATAATCACGATTTTTGTCTAAGAAGGTATCAGTATGGTAAGTGACCTGCATATAGATATTATATATACAGTCAAAATATTTCATTTTCAAAACCAGAGATAGTACTGCAATATTAAATTACCTTTCCAGCATAATGAGAAAGGGTAAAATCTGTTTCTGAAAACTTCTCCTTTTCTAACCTAGAGTGTGACAGGAAGTGTTTAAACAACTTGGTAGAGAATGTTTCATGCGTTGATTTTGGAAACATGCTGAAAGGAAACAAATTCAGGATTGAAGATAATTTGAAACGGGGGGTAACACAAATAATTACAGATCAATTTTGGTTAAAGAAATCAAATTGTACCAAGCTTCATCTAACAGAGCAATGATCCCAATGGGTTTCTGCAAAAGAATGTATGAAGTACATAAGAAACTGAAATCAAGAGAAAAAAATTACTTACATAACAATGGTGAAAGCAACAGAATTTAATTTCCAAATGAAGCTACAAAATATTCATTTGTTATGATTAAAACTATGTGAACCCTAATATGCAGGTCTAACCAACTAATTCTTTAAAAGAACCCAATCCGATACTTATTCCCAACACTATGTCAAAATCATACATGCATATATGAGAGATCCAAACATTAGACCAAAAGCACAGAATAATACAAAATTAATTTGAGATAATGTGGTTTAGATCCAAACAGATTACTGTTTGAGAGAACTAATCTGCATACCACCTATATCCTAGGGCTGGTTGATCAACCAGCCATATGTAACAGTGGTAGCATTTATTTTTGTGATTTCAGTTGCTAGTCAATTTCGTCAGTTGTAACTGACAAATTAGTTACGCTTACCACTTTAGTAGCATCGTTATTTCTGATCCTCAGTAAATAGAGCCTCAGCTCATTTTAATTCAGTTTTTTCTTTTTCAATAAAATTAGAATTCTCTCTCTGCTCAAGCAAGGCTTATCAATTTCTAATACTTTCTAATGCAAATTCTCATTTAAATTTCAGTGTTGCAGCCTACTTAAATAAAATGACAAAAGACATAGCTTGTTCACGATTTTATATCCATCAATAGTTCAGAAAAATACTATCCTTGTCACATATTATGCATGAAACAAGCATATTTGAAATGAATGATACATGAGAACATAGAAACATAGAATCAGAAAACCTCCAGCTAAAGAAAGGATTTAGCGACAACCTTTTCAATCAAATCTAAAACATCTTGGTTGTCTATAAATTCAATGTAACTCCAGTTAATTTCTTCTTTGCTGTATTCCTCCTGCTCCATCTTGAAAACATGCTGGAAGAAATGACAAGCCGCAGACAAGTTATAAGAAGATTTTAAAAATTAAATGAAAATCACATTTGTATTAAGAAACCTAGGCATTGTGTTTGATGGATTATTGAGTAACTTCTAATTAGTCAACTAGCATATTTCACAAAAATAATAGCTACTAGATGTGTTTCATGCTAAGCTATTTTGAAAAAATTATGTACTTAAAATCTCAAATTTCATAAGTAAAAGACTCTTTTGGCGGACAGCATATAGGACATGATAGGATACATGATCCTATTTTCTTTGGACGAGTTGTTTGGCACAATGACAATATATGATTACATTATCCTACTATATATTATATCCTCTTGGTCATGTGATTTTCAGACTATAGAAAGAGTTGGATTAGGAAACAACAGCAAAAGAATAGTGTGTACAATAGATTTATATATTATAATAATTCATATATATAATATATATACTATATTAAAAATTAACATAATGTATGTGATAGTAGAGCTGTCAAAGTGTGCCACAATTCGTGGGCCAACGCAACCCACCATGTATTTAAACTAGACCAGGCCAAAAAAATTGTTGAATTTCACAATGGGTCAAAATTGACAACAGCCCACCCAGGCAGATCCCGGGCTAGGCTGCCCACTAGCCCACCTATCTATCAGGTTTTACTATGACCAACCTCCTCTCACTCAACAGCAACCCATTGTCCAGCCCAACCCAGCTCTCTCTATCACTCAAGCCCAGGCAGCCTTCCTCTCCTTCTCACTCAACACTCTGTCAAAGTGTGCCACAATCCATAGACCAACCCAACACACCACGTATTTGGACTCGACCAGGCCAAGAGATTGTTGAACTTTACAATGGGTCAAAATTGACAACAGCCTACCCAGGCGGAGGGCTGGGCTGACCACTAGTCCTCCTATATATCATGTGTTACTATTAACACCCTCCTCTCACTCAGCAGCAACCCATTGTCTAGCCCAGCCCAACTCTCTCTATCACTCAGCCCAGTGCAGCCTTCCTCTCCTTCTCACTCAACACTCTCTTTCGCTCAGTCACACTCACCCTCCTTTCATCTCTCTCCAAAACGAAGAACCCTAACAAAGCTACCACCCCACACACACGACGGCTTAAGCAATGAGTGACCTTCCGCAGCAAGAGATGACCTTCCACAATGACAGTCCATTGTGGGCCAAAGTGAACCTGGTCAAACAAGCTGGATTGGCCCATTTTGATAATCCTAGTAACACACACATACATAAAATTTGACATAAATTAATATATATTACTAATTAATATTTTAAAAACTAAATTAAATAAATACTATTATAACATTTTGTTAACATTTATAATATATATATATATATATATAGATATGTTTCTTTTTCATATTTTTCTTAACAATTTATTCTAACATATCACATGTCAATTCTGTCATTTATCTTCTACATAATTCTTTATATAAACTTTACAATTTAGAAAACGAAAATGAGTATAAAATTTAAAAAGGATATTAAGGATATTTTTATATGATTTCTATAATTTTAAAAAGAATAACAATATATGAAAAGCTAAGAAAATATTTCAAGTTAAATTTAAAAAAAATATTAAGCAACTATGAAGAAAGAGTAATTTCGTCATACACACAAGTATATATATTATTTCATATCATGATATTATCTGATCCACCTTAAACATGACATAGAATAACATATATATTATTATCTAACAATTATTTGCGGTGCATAAACATCGAAATAGTATAAGACTTTGCCACACTATTATTTAACTCTAACATCCTATCCTATCTTTGTTAAACTCCCAACTTCTGACTCTAGCTTTTTAGCTTTCAACTAATTATATCAAACAAAGCCACCAACATGGTGCAAGCAAGCTACCATATAATAACAAACTTGCATACCTGATTAAAATGTTGCTGAAGCTTTTCGTTTGCAAAATTGATGCAGAATTGCTCAAAACTGTTGAAGTGCAATTGGATCAAGCAAAAGAATCATGTCAACAAATTTACAAATTAAAATAAAAGCAGCAAAAATGCAATTTATTTATCAAAACTCAACAGGGAAAATAAATGAATAGATGGTACTAGTCAAACTCAAATGTCAGAGCACAATTCATTTTTTCTATCAGTGGAAGTGCTAAAATTTCAAGTGTGCTATACAAGTGGTAATGTATTCACAAAACAGTCAAAGTTATTCACAATTTATTTTTTTCTACCAGGATATGTTTCAATACTTCAAATACACAGTTAAAGCACTCACATCAACTTTCCACTGTGCATACAATCTAAAAAAATAAAATCTTCCTACTCCAAGAGTTATTTTATTCATAGCAAATTACCTATTATCCTTAAAACACTCAAAACCATATATATCCAAAACTCCAATTTGCATCTGGGAATTGATATCTTGGCCCACAGAACTATTGATCTTATCAACAAGCCTGGTACAACAACAAATAATTAGTATTCACCCTAATATGCACAAGATAAAATAATGTTTATGATTCTGCATTGAATATAAGCATACCAATCAAATAAACGAGCATAGACAGTTTTTGCCAAAGCATCTCGGCCAGCAACAGCAGCATTACAATCAAGAGCTTTGACAATATTTCCTTCTCGGGTTTGTATTGAACGGGTACATAATGTTGCAAGCAGTAATTTCAAATCACACCTAGAGATGGAAAATTTGTAGCCTTTCCATTAAGTTTAACAAAAAGGATGAAAAATGAAAAATGATATAAAATCATGTCTAGTCATTACATCTCGTTTTGTTATTTTTAGATACAAAGATAAGTCCACTAGTAGCAGCTACCTGTTCAGCCAGAAATCGAATATCTCACTAGCTAGAGAAACCAATTCTAATTATTATAAAGATTGGTCTCTTTTATCAATTCCGAAGACTTAATACTACCTATCTTAGCAAAGTCAATACCCAACAGTAGTTGAAAACTGTATTCACTATACACCTTGGTATTTCCTAGTCATTGTTGCACTGTTGCACAAAAACTTTATCATCCCCTGACTTCCCTGTCATGTTTATACAATGTTCATGCACCCTACATAGTCATATTATCAAAATCTTATATAGAAATATCATGTCCATTTAAAAAATAAATTAACTTGAAAGACAAATGCAAATGAAAGAAATGTAATTAATTAAGCCAAGTAAAATAATTCACGTAAGTTAAATAATGTTCCAAACAAAAATGACCAACCTGAAAAGATTGGCAGCCATCTGCAAATGAAATCTTGATTTATCATCTTTTAATACTGATGAATCATGCTCTTTTCCAGGAGAAAATTCAATGTTTCCCAAATGTAAAATTGCAGCTAAGGTGCAAAATATTGCTTCCTGATAATAAAAAGAAAGTATAACTGTAAGCAAAGGGTAGCATATCAACAAAACTAACCGTTATAGCATAGAACGAAGCAAACACTAATGGATAGCATCATCAAACCTGATCCTCATGACTTATGCCAACAATATCCATTGCTCTCCTCGTTTTCATGTACTCTTCAGCACTGCTAATGCCATTTAATTCATAGACTTTACTTTGATTCAAATAGTGGAAGTGGCTTGGATGTCCCAACTCATACTTCTCTGCATCCTAAAATGAGGCATTCCAATAATAAAGTATGACAATAACATGATCTACTGAAAACAGTAATATGAACATGCACAACGCAATACATATAGCTGTATGCTGAATATTAACACCTAAATAATATATAATTGCATAAATACTTCACCAGAGACTGAATACCCTTTCAGATGCACATAATTGATAAAAGCAGTGATAATTTCGTTCTGGATCCGTTATCTGCACTACTCGTGATCTTTCTAGCAAGTAAGTTCTAATTGCAGCACCAGATATTCTACCATTTGAATCAAATTGAATTTCAACAAACTTCCCAAAACGGCTGCAATCAAGAAAATAGAAATGGTATGAGACAAAGAGCAAGAAGAATTTCAATGAAAGAATATTTGGCCTGCTAAACTCTAATTACTGTTTCATTAAAATGTAAAACCCTGTTAAAATATCCATAACAGAGAGCCTGATTATTCATCATATGCACGTTTAAAAATCAAAATTATCTTACAAACTGACAAACCTAAGAAGTATTCTTTCACTCTACCCACTTAAACCTCAGACTTTAATCTCAAACATCAATATCACAATTCTTATTTCCAGTCCTTCTGAATCTAATTCCTAGGATACTCTTTTCTGCAACAATGGCGCAGTCAGTGGGTGTAGACAAGTCAAACTGAGCAGAGCCAAGCACTAGAAATTTAGGCTTAACTTATGGAAAAATTGATTGACTCAAGATTGGCTTATTTATTTTAATGAGTCTAACAAAAAGTTGGACTTAGCTTGTTTAAAAAAACTAAAGCTTGAATTTGGCTTTTTTAATTCATTTATAACTTATATATTTTTAATTTGTGAAAATTTTCCTTCAATTAATTTTTAACTTTCAATTTATTAAATAGAACATTTTAATTTAGTACTAGTCTAAATAAAAAAATGTACTCAATAAGTAGTATGATATTTGTAAAGTTTGGGCTTAGCACACTAAAATAATTGAGCCTAACATCAAACTAGAGTTAATTATTTAGTTAAACAAACAGCTTGGTCGAACATTTAACAGGTTGAGATTGAATCATTCAAATAGCTTAGCTTATCTATTCCCCTAGTGCAGTCACCATTCACTATGCTAGCAAATTCAGGTCTCTAAAATAACAGGAATTCCATGAAAATGGCACTTTTTAGGTACTTAACTATGTTTCTAGGAAGTCAACTATGGGTTTGGATGGATGGGACAGTAGATTAAAGAGACGTGATTTTGTCTTTACATAGCGTTCTTTAGTTAATGAAAAGATAAGAAAATATCATAAGAAAGACCAAAGAAAAATTATAAGCTTATTTCTTAAATCAAAGTGGAAAGTGGAAAATTAGAGATTGGCAGAAGATGTATACTACAAACTATAAAGAACCAAGTTCACCTTGAATTGTCATTCCTGATAGTCCTTGCATTGCCAAATGCCTCTAAGAGTGGATTCGACTGAATCAAGTAAAAAGTGAAATTAGCATTCCTCACTGACGACTAAATGTAAGTTAGAAGTAAATTAATTGTCAAATTCGTGATCAGTTGAATTCAAAAATAGCTTACTTCAAGAACTTGTTGTTCAACTGTTCTATCATCACCAGCAGCACGCCCACCAACAAAGGTAAGATATTGCATAATCAATTTTGTGGTCTCAGTTTTCCCAGCACCACTTTCACCACTAACCAATATAGATTGGCTTTGACCTCCATTCATCATAGCTCTAAATCAAGTCCAACAAAAAGTACTTTGCAACATGAAAAGGCAAGTAGTACACATGAAAAAACAAATAATGAGCAAGGCCAAATACATACTAACCTATAAGAAGCATCAGCGACAGCAAATACATGTGGACTAAGCTCACCAAATGGAGCTCCCTTATACTGCTCCATCATATGGATATCATACAAATGAGGAAGCTTTGTGAATGGATTAACAGCTATTAAAATGCTCCCTGTATAAGTCTACAAACAAAAACAAGTCACTGAAAAAGCATAAAATAGTACACAATGAAATGTGAAGGATAGGCATAACAGTCCCCACAAAAAAATTTAAATATATAACTGTGTGTGTGTGTATTGGCAAATAAATAAATGTATACATATATATGAATCACATTGATATATTAAGTAAACGCTACTAATTATGAATTAATTGTTTTATCAGTATTGGTCACCTGGACAGGTGTTGCACCTGAAATAAACTACTCTTATAAATGAAAACACTGATTATTTACCTTCATACATAAATAGAAAGTGACAACAAAGCACATATGTTTGCTTATCGCACTTATATATCTTCAAATACCAGCAGAGTGGGAAGTGGCTAGGAGCAATATCTCCATTCCAAATGCAATTTTGACAGTAATAATGAGAGTTTAATTGTCATGCATTGTCAATGTAAAAAACTTAACACTATTGATCAATCAAAAATCATCATTGAAGAGAATTTTAGAAGAGTTATGTTAAAGGTATGATCTATCAGTGCTAAAAATTTAGTTATTGTGAAAGTTAGCAAACTTATCATATGTGACAATTTGTAATTGAATGATCGTGTGAGAGTGTATAGACTAATTATCATACACAACAGTACATGATTAGATGACAATTTTAAAAATTTACAGTCGATGAAATTCAATTAAACTCTACTGACAAATCTTAAACTGATAATATTGCACAAAAAAAATGGATATCATTTCACTAATGTGCTAATCCCCTAATGCCAACTCAACTCACCAAACGCCATTGGACCTTTCCAATTTCACACAGCGCAATAACACAACTATAGACTCACGTTCATCTCGTCATCAAACAGATGAAGATTAAGAACATGAACTATCCATCTAGATATCAATAAATCCCTTCACTGAAACTCACATATATATCATTTAGCGCATATCTTCTGCGGAGATTGTACAACACCCCTGGCTCATTCAAGTAAGCCAACCTCGTCATATCTTCGACTCCCCCGTGCTCATCTTCGTCCGCATCCCTGAGAAACACGTTCTCTGAAAGAGCAACAACCTGCAGCAACAACGACACACCTCACAGACTCATCATCCATATTATGCACCAGCATTCACAATAGCAAGCAGCGGATTAGGCAGAAATAAAACCCTCACCTTATTGCCAGAAGCTGTGGCAACGGTAACATTCTTTCCGGAAGATTCGAGTACTTCAGCAGGAATCCAAGCGGAATCTCTGTCGTGAACCCAAACCTTGGTGCCATGGCGCAGATTCATGATTGGTTCCTGCAAAGGGAAAAATGAAGGAAGAGGAAGAAGAAATGGAAAGCGAAACCCTAGAGAGAGAGAGAGAGAGAGAGAGAGAGAAGGTTGAGAGTGAGAAGGTCGAGTGAGAAGGTGGAGAGTGAGAGATACTCACAGGCATGAGGTTGAGGCAGTTCTTTTCTGTTCTGCTGAAAATTGGGGTTCCCGCCCTATCAGGTGTGGACTATGAGTCAAAAATGGCGAAACTGTACGATATTTATATCGTATTCGACACGTCACCCCGTATCCAGTGTTTGGGTTTATGGTTTTCTTCCCCTTTTCACTCGCGGTTTCGCTTTACCGTATCATCTGCTTCTTTCTTTTTGGATATATTTGCTACGCCCACTGCCATGGCTGCACCAAGTTACGTTACACTTTTAAATTAACTCGATTCTCACAAGTTACATTTTTAAGAATTAATCAAATTTAGCTTCCCATGATCATTTTAAATTCAACTTCTTATAGAATTTGAATTCAATATTTTTATTGTTCTGATAATTTAACCTTTGTAATATATTATTTTTTTAACAGCTTTGATTTTTCAAAATTGATAAAATATATAATGCTATATATTGTTATACTTTTACGACTTTTTACACATTCGTATAGCTATTACCCCCTGAAGCTAAATATAAGTATTAAAATGACTGCAGAAAGGTCAAAGATATTTTTAACATACGATTCTGATGTATATATAATAAAGAAAAATTAATGAAGAAAAACAGCTACAATTGTTATAAGGTTTGATTCCACAAGTTGCTTAGTTTAAAAAAAAATAGTCTCTATGGTTTTAAAATGTATTTGCAACTCTTACTAATATTATTTTTATTTTTTAGTATAGTAAAATTTAAAAGGGAATAAAATAATATGCATAGAGACTAAAAATGATATTATTAAATATAGAATTAAAAGTAAAAAAAATATAACTATATATATATATATATATATATATATATTATAGCATTCATTAAAAGACTCCTATTACACAGTGTTTCTGCCGTACACTCAATTTTTATGTTTTCGAAAAATATTTTAAAAATAAAGGAAATCGAAACAAATGGCATTGGCATCAACGTATAAAGGAAGCAAGGGACAATTTTCTTCTCTTCCTTCAGTTATGTTTCTCCTTTGCTTTACGCTTCAATCCTTTATTAATTTTAACCTTTTACTCCACTTGTTAGTTTGGTAAGAAATAAAATCATAGAAACAAGAATTCATTCATCATTTTTCAATACAATTTTTTACCCAAAATTATTCGCAAAACTAATCTCTATCGACTAACAATCCGTATATATTGTGTATTAGCTTTAGTATGATTCTTGATAATATAATTATGATTGAACTTGCTATTTACATAAGTTCTTTTTGATTTTTTAGAGATAAGTAATTGATTTAAATTACAACAGAAAAAAAAAATACATTCCATCCTTTAAGAAAAGTTAGACAAATGACTTGCAAGGAAATATCCTTGAGCATGTAATAGAATTGTCCGTTAATCAAACAAAAAATAATGTAATTTGGTTTGGGGTTCCCCGTTCCCTTTGGCATGTAGTAGGAACAAATATTATTAACTTATAAATTAAGAGCCCAAAATAGTAATTAAAATGATTTAACTTAGGGCCTCTAGAGGAAACACTCATAATAATTTATAGAAAAAATAAAATGATTTTTTTTTAATAAATTAAAAATTAAATTTTAGAAAAATTAATAAAAAAACATTTTCAATTTAATTTATCGTATCTTAAAAAATTAATTCGAAATAACATTAACAATTTAACTTATACAAAGCTAATTTTAGCTTTAAGAAAATCTGATTTTTATTTTCTTGAGATTTACTTTAAAAACTACTAATAAAAAGATATCTCGAAACCCTTAATCGTGAATAAAACACATAATTACATCATCGCTTACCAAAGAAAAAATCAATAACATTGACATCCACATTGAAGTAGTAGAATGTCACTGGCCTTTAATCTTTTAACCATTAATCCTTTTAGATTACACATCGGGAACAACGTATTTGAGCTGATTGCAAAGTAGACCATTGTATGTTTTTTTTTCACCAACATAGTAGTATTTTGTTCATTTAACTTTCTGACAAAATGCCTGTCCAAAACCTAGTAGTTATCTTCTAAAATGACCTTTAAATAAAGGTAGTACAATTAACGGGGTGTAGATAAATGCTAGGCATTACACCAAAAAATTACTCGAGCAAATTTTTCCTAGTTTATCCACACGGATCATACTGCATAAAAAATATTTGACATATTTCCTTCGTGGCTTAGATATACATTGATTCTGAAACTGCTTACTCACTGTTTTGTGATATTACTTCTCCAAATTTGAGGAAGAGTTGGGCATCAGAGGTGCTCATTGAGGGACAGTTGACCAAGTGTGGAGTTTTAAGATTTGCATATTCATCCTTGTAGCATTGCATTTTAGCAGATGGCTGTGAATCAGGTAAGAGTACTTGCATTGGGACTGATTCTTTTGGTGGCGCAAGACTTCCCAGCACGCGTGTCACCTCATGCATTGTGGGTCTATCCACTGGTTGCTTCTTGGTGCATAAAAGAGCAAGCTGAAAAACCTTTTTTACTGCTCCCATGTCCTTGCATGTGGCACTAATATCTGGATCCACGGTCTCCATTACGGCATCATTAGCTGTCTTGGACAAAATCTACGCAAAAAGGGACATATAGATGTTAATATATGAAAATTATGTTAGCCAATGAGTTAGGTATATGCCATAAATTATTGACTAAGTTAACATCAAAGGGTGACAATACTCAGCTGGTTAATGCTAGGATATATCATATCTTTTAAGGTAAAATCTTGTTCAGCTGTGTAGGACCACACAATTCTATGGCTTTACGTCAAATATAAATAAAAATAATAATGTAACTATCTCAAAACTCATGATGGGACACAAAAGATAAAAGACAGGAAGTTTTTAAAATGAGTAGAAGAATCACCAGATGATGAAGGTTTGATTCGTTGTCAACAGCTTTTCTCCCAGTTAGCAGCTCTAGTAATACAATACCATAGCTATACACATCAGATTTCTCAGTGAGCCGGGAAGTTCTAGCATACTCGGGGTCTATATAGCCAATTGTGCCCATTATGTAAGTTGAAGTGTGGGACTTAGAGGGGCATAGACTCTTTGCAATGCCAAAATCGGTCAGATGGGGCTCAAAGTCTTTGTCTAGTAATATATTAGATGATTTCACATCCCTGTGAATGATTCGTGGACAGCAATCATGGTGTAGATAAGCGAGCCCTTGGGCTGATCCAAGTGCTATTTTAAGACGAACATCCCAATCAAGCTTTTTCTTCTTGGTAGGTCCTGAAAAATGTGCATAAAAAAAATCGTTGCTTGGCTTGAAAGTGTTTTTCGATATTTTGCTGAAACATGATAATGCATTAGTTAGGTTCACATGCAGGCAAGTGCAGCATGCAGCTCTAGATCCTAAATGTACACGACCAAGTACATACATAGGGATATGATTGTACCCCTTCCCCCTCTTGACTTTGGGCAGGACATCCTATCGAAGTAATGGATTTGCCTAACTCTTTTTCTATAACATTTACAGGGACACATAGGAAACTGGAAGCAAGACGCAAGAAAGAGAACAAGGTCAAGCTCTCTCAATGCATAATTGCAACTAGAAAGTAGAAACCTCATTAAAAGAGTTGTGCACCACCTTAGAACGATTGCTTGCATTATTATTACAGTAATTACTTGGAAGTGGAGAATGTGGAAAATTGGACAACATTGCTAAATGCGGCGTTTAATGAACATAGTAGATAGTTTGTACAGTAAAGCATGTAACATTATCAACATTTTCAAGCAAAAGCGTCAACTTACCATGTAGAAGATCCCACAGACTGCCATTTTTCATGTAGTCATAAAAGAGGAGATTTCCGTATGGAGAGAAAGAGTAGCCTTGGAGACTGACTAGATTCCTATGCTTAATGCTGCCAACTGTCTCAAGCTCAGTCTCAAACTCTTTCAAGCTTTGGGGGTAGTGGGAATAGAGCTTCTTGATAGCCACTGGCTTGCAATTCTTAAGAACACATTTGTAAACTGTACTTGACGCACCATACCCAATTATATACTTCTCACTTAAGTTTTCAGTCATCCTCATTATATCATCATATACATGAAGTGCCATATTCATGTGAAGAATCACTAGCTTCGGAGGTGAGTAATTAACTGCCAAGCAGGATAAATCAGTAATTATCATCTTCATTTTCTGCAAGCACAGTAAAGATAAAGTACCTGGTTTATCAAAAGATCCATCAGAGAAAGGGGTTGAATTGTGTGGTCGGCAAGCTGCTAACAGTACCATGAAAAGAATCACAATAGCACCTAGAGCAATTCCTAGGATAGCTGCCTTAGACAAGTTAACTGAAAGATAAAAAAAAAACATATTAGCTCTTTCTGCACATCAGCCCAAAAACCATTACTTAGCTCTAGAAGGAATGATGTCATTGGAAGAACAAAGCGCCTACTGTAACATCCTCCTCACCAATCATTTTGAATGAATTACTTTATCATTGGAAAATAAAAACACGCATGTGAAATCCTGTTTTATTCTTCAACTGCCTCTATTTTAACAAGTTCAACTTAAGCAGAAGTCATCGTTTGCCACCCCTTTTCAAAAAAAATTGTGATAATTTGCATGTTATTTGAGCAAGTGCTACTGATTTGGAAACACTGGAAAAACACCCGATTTCTTAGTGGATATACTTATAAAAAACATCAGTTTCGAAGTCAAGTTTGGAGGACCTGACCTCTAAAAAGGGTTTTTTTTTTTTTTCATTTTATAAGAATAAATAGATGAAATTCGTATTTTTTTATTTAATGAAGGAAAAATTACATAAGAAAAGGCAAATGTGAAAAATTATATAACAAGAAAAACAACTTCAACAAAATAAACTTTTGTAAACAGATAATCTTGTGTGCCATACAAAAGCAACCACCTAGACCGCTGCGACATAATCAAGCGTCGAGATCACACCAGTCATAACAAAAACAATATCCACATGTCAGGAATTTAACAAAAATAATTGAATAAGACAAAAGTAGCAACCAAGATAACCTCAAGCATAAAACCATACCAACGAAAAAGAGACGGGAAGATCTTTTAGGGGAGAACTAGAGATTTTTGGGTGTTTATAAAACCATTCAACAAAACATACATGGAAGATCACATATTCAACCGTCTTAGAACATCAACAATCCCTTATGTTCCCGAACATATTCCCCAAGCATAACAACCAAAAATAAGATGGGAAGATCTTTCGGGGGAGGAACAGGAGAGTTATCGGTTCTTATAAAACTATACAACAAAACATAGATGGGTAGGAGCAACATGGTATTCCTTGCTAGAAAATTCAGCTGACCTCGTTCCGTAGGGTGAGATCCTCGACACGAAGAACCCGGCCAATTGCCACACAGACCAGGATTTCCAATGAAACTACAAATAAAACGTGACATCAATCAACCAATGAATCCAATAGAACATGCAGATGGAAAACTACATTGAGTTGCAAACTAGAAGCAATAGAGACAAAAGGTTCAGCAGGAAATGACCTAACCTGTCAGGGGAAAACCTGGAAAAATTGTTGCTTGTAGGAATAACACCAACTAAATTGTTGTAAGATACATTACTACAAAATTTAGTCAATAACCAATTTGTTAGGTAAAATTTATAAGATCTTTCCAGAGAATTATAATGCCAAATTGTTCCAAAAATAAAACCAGAAGAGACAAAACTTACATCAGAGACAGACTAAGGCAATTTACTAGCGAAGACACATCCCCAGATAATTTGTTCTTTTCTAACCTCCTATAGAATTTCAAACCAAGAATATTATATTAAAACATGGTAAGAACTTAGTCAACAAAAATTTACAAAATAAACAAAGGAGCGAACAAATTAGTTGAGTCTATTCAAGCAATTAAAGAAGCTCATCTTAATACTCAATCAAATCAATATATATAAGATTGCTAAGTATAGTTTTTGCAATTCGTCCAAAAAGAATATATATATATATATATATATATATATATATATATATATATATAACAACAAGTTTATGTATTTCTGCCATCTAATAAATCAGCAAAAATGAGAAAGTTGGTTTATTGCCAAAAGAGATTTCCAAGTCCATCAAATATCATCAATTAATATTAAGAAGGAATATATTACAAACACTGAATAAGGACAAATAGGAGCTTACAAAAATATTATGTTCTGAAGCTGACTAAGTTCTTCAGGGATCAAGCCAGAGAGTAGATTATTTGAAAGATCACTGAATTACAGAATCGTGAAAATAGTCAGTAAAGAACCAACAACAATCTTACCCACTAAGGGAGAAAGGCTGCATGAATATACAAACATCATTTGATCAGTTAAACAAATTCTCAGGGATACCATTTAGTAGAAATAATAGTCAGTAAAAAAAACCAACAAATAACTTTTGTTTTACTTTCATCTGAAAGTTAATGGACTTACATATCCATGACACTCCTTAGATTACCAAATTCTGCTGGAATAAAGCCTGTTAAATGATTTCTGCTCAGGTTCCTGGCAAAATTATTACTCACATTCAGTAAGAAGTAACATTCAAGATTTCAAAAATAACTAGCTAAAAAACTCACAACTTCAGAAGATGTTCCAAATCACCAATGGGAGACGGAATGGAACCAACTATATTATTATTTGATATATCCCTGGAAGGAAACATCTATCAGAATGACATCAGAGATATAAGGAGACATATTAAACTATTCATACTTACAGTGTATCCAAATTACCAATCCGTGAAAGTTCAATTGGAATAGACCCTTGAAGATTGTTTGAAGAAAGATTCCTAATGATGGCCATCACAATGTCATGAAGGAATCGGAATTAATTAAGAAAAGGAGTAATACAATTAACTTTGAACTGTTAAGCATTGGCCAACTCCATTAGGACTCCAAAGAAGCATTCATAGAAGTTCAGGCACAATGCCATGTTTAAGGTCAACAGAACCAATCACAGTAGAATTATTTACAGATAAGATGCAACAATTGTCCTATAAAGTCAAGGTAAAACATACAGATAGGTCATACTCTCCAAGCTTTGAAAAGCTGAGGGAATTGTTCCACTCAGCTTGTTCCCATGCACATTGCTGATACATAACAATCAGAAAATTCATCACCTTAACGTAACAAAAAAATCCTTCTTACAGAGTAATAAACAAAGGCTTATTGCTTACAGGCTGTTGAGGTTTTTACATGAGCTGAGATTATCAGGAATTGGACCCTCAAGGTTGTTATTGGCAACATTTCTGCAAGAACAATTTGTGACCGATAAAGTAACTCAAAAACCAACAAAACATATACATCATATCAATACACTTACAGGTCAAACAGATCAGTAAGCTTTCCAAGCTCAGGCGGGATATGTCCGCTTAAATGATTATCATTCAATTCCCTGCACAGGAAGGTGAATCATTATAGGACAAATTTAAACCAAGTTGCACCTCTTGATAAGTGATCTTTGGTAAAAAACAAAACTCAGTCTAAAAAATTTGTAGAATGGCAACAGACAAGGGGAACATTTTAGTTGTAAAATTCAAAGTGAAATGATTAACTATTGGCAGGAAGCCGCTACTTCTGATTTCAAGAGTCCAGAAAAGAAATATAAGACGCACACGGTCAACTAATGACCAAAGTATCTTACAAATAGTGAAGCTTCGTCATATTTCCAAGCTCTGGGGGGATGCGGCCAGTCAGCCTGTTTCCATGCAAATACCTTCAAACATTACATAAATTTTATCCAGTGAGTCTAAATATTTTCTGATTTTTAATGCACACAATTTAGTACAAAATCAAACTTATATAAATTCCAAATTACTAACATATACTTACAACTTTTCTGTGTAGGTCAAATTTCCCAATATAGGAGGGATTGGCCCACTTAGCATGTTACAACTCAAATCTCTATAGGAATGTTGCAAGAGAGATTAGTAAAGTGCGAAAATATCAAGTCAACAAAGAACCGTCATAAAGTTTGTTAATCCAGTGCTTACAAGACAGCAAGCGCTTGCATCAGACCAATAACTGATGGAATATGACCAGAGAGTTTATTGCCTTGTAATGACCTACCAAGCTCAAACAAGATTTTAGGAGCTTCCTAAATAAGCAAAGTGGAAGGCCACATCATTCTTGTTAAAAAATATCTGACGGATAACAAAATACATACAGAGTTGCTACTTGCATGAAACCAATATTGAATGGTATCTTCCCGGATAGCTTGTTGTAGGATAAATCCCTGACATTAATAGAATATATTAAAGAGAATAGAGAAACATGGTGAGATACAGACACAGTTAGATATACATACAAGACCTCGAAAGCAGTACAATTGCCTATGTTTTCAGGAATACTGCCTGTCAAGCTATTGTTTCTCACGTCACTGCAAAATGGAAGGACGAAAATAATTACTTCACTACCAAACCAAGTAAACATATACTTTCAGGACATGAAATAAAACGAGAGCCAGTATTGTAACTTACAAATACCACAATCCAGTTAACTGGCATATGTCTGGAGAAAGTGAACCCACCAAATTGTTACCTCGCAAGCCACTATCATAGGACAAGTAAAGACACAAAAATTGACAGCAAGATCACATCATAGATTTCATTGCATAAGTCAATTATGATGGATTTCATTAAATATACTCACAGATATTGCAAAACTTCATTCCAGTATATAAGTCGTGGTATCTCCCCACTGAGGTTATTCTGTGCCAGGTCTCTGCAACAGAACCAATTTTCGAATTCTTTATAGATACTAAAGTCATCCAAAAGACGAAAATGAGAATATGGAAAAATAACTTACAGAATCTTCAAGTTAGGAACCTGAGAAAGAGTTGAAGGAATTGGTCCAATTAACTGATTATTTTTCAAGATTCTGAGAGTATTTTCAAAAAGGGGGAAAAAGATATTTGTCATAATCATATCATAGCCTAGCAAAATAAAATATCAATGAGAAAGAAACCCTCACAAGAACTCACAGATTTTCCAGTTGTTTCATCTTCGAAATTGAAAACGGTATATCTCCCCGAATCTCATTAAACGACAAGTCTCTGACAACACATTAAAAGGTAAATGTTCCCCCTTAAGATATTTTCACTCGACATCAAATCTAACTATCAATAGAATTCAGTTCTTCAGGTATGAAACATACATGTGTTTCAAAGAGGAACAGTCTCCAAGCCCATCAGGTATCTGACCAGATAAACGGTTTTCCTTGAGATCACTGTTTAAACAATACACATAAAAAAACGCCTGGGTTTACATAGCCTCAAGTAAAAGAAATGCCAATGAAACTAAGAGTCTAATAAAGTTAAAAAGTGAAGTAGTAAGTACATAGAGACCAAGCTGCTCAGCCTCCCCAATGCAGGTGAAATTTCGCCCTCAAGATTCAATCCTGAAAGATTCCTGCAAAAAAGAGAGAGAGAGAGAGAGAGAGAAAATGAAAAGAAGATCCTTACTTAGGCACATATCAAGAACAAGAAGAACTTACAATGCAACCACATTGAAAGTGACATTATCGCACGTAACCCCTCTCCAGGCACAATAATCTGAAGAAGGTGAGTCAGTCCAGTCATACAGAACGTTATCTACATCCCTCAACGACTTCTTCATCTCCAACAACGTTAATCCTTCAATTCAAACGCCCACATTAAGCTTGTAAACCAGAGGAACAAAAGAAAACAACACCGTGTTCGGTTATAAAGAAGGTTTCACCGTCGTGAGAATTCGCCGAACCCAAACAAATGAGAAGAAGAAGGAGTCCGAGCCAAAACGCCATAACAGCATCAAAGGCAAGCACCATGAAAGGGAAGGCTTTGAGTTGTTTAGAATAGAACTCATTCAAATGATGTGATGGGATGACATGCTTTTTTCTGAATTTTGAAGGGTGAGTTTCAGAAGAAGCAGTGCTTTGTTTGTGCAATCACGTCACATCACCCTGGCACATAGACCACTCTCTCTCTCTCTGTCTCTCTGTAATACATTGCTGTGTAGAATTAATAGTGGTGATAAAACTAATATTAATAGGGTGATAGCATATATGGAGAAAGAGAAAATAATAAAGTTAAAACTATCTGGCAGCGGTTCTGCTACAACCTGCAAAACTGTACCATGGCCTCTTTCTACGTACTCAGCAGGGAGGCCCAGCTTTCTCTTTCTCTTTCTTTGTTTTCTCTCTCTTAACTTAACTACACTTTGTGGTGGTAGCTGTAATGGGATCTTGTTCAGCTATTGCAAATTATGCCAAGGCATGGTTTTTATTGACATGTTCAGGGGTCGCTTTCAATGTGTGTTCTTGCGTTGAGAGCAATGGAAGGCAAGGAGATCCATTTGAGATGAGTTGACAAAGACACCTTTCTCTTTACCCTTCACTCTTTCTCTGTCCATCTCCTAACACTTCACTGCCTCTTTCTATCATTATTTGAGTTTATTATTCGTAGGGAGTTATCTTTGGTAGTTATGTTTGCTCTCTGTTAAATATTACTACTGTCATGTAATATCTTTTTCTAGATCTTCTTAACGTTTCTGGTTTAATTCACCATTTCATGTTTAAGATACGTGTATCATATATTCATACTCCTCAAAAGTTATTTAAGTTTTTTTTAATAAAATGGAAGCCATAATGGAGTAAAGGACAACCTACATTGATTTTCTTCAAACCAAAATTCATAAGTAATATGACTGATTTGAATACAGTTAGTAAAAAAATTTTAAAAATTCTAACACATTATCTAAGACATGTTATTATTATCAATTAAAGTTTGTTAAAATTTATAATACCGAAGAAAATATTAAATAGGAAGTGAAACTGGTTAAAATTTATGATTTTCATTAAATTTAACTGATAATAAATAACGTGTGAAACTATTGATTGTTAACATTTAAAAAAATGAATTGGAGAAGGGTGGAATTATGAATGAGGAAGTGTAATTTATCTGAAGAAGGTACGTTATCTGAGATTTAAAAGAAATCGTAGTATTTTGTATCATACAACGTACAACGTAAATGATTGTACGAGTTGGAGCATGTTAATTATACTATGGGGACAGTGACATGTCTATCGTTCTTAATAGCTTGTTTGATTTGCAAAAATCGCATGAAAATGAAAATACGAGGTGTTCTTTCATACGTAAAAATCCCGTGGATAACGAGGGAGGGCCAATGAGAATTCTGTTCTTATTTTTTCAGAGGTCTTGTTTTTGTTAGGCACAGAACAAGAGAATAAGAAGTGAAACTTGAATTGGAGCTTGGTTGCATTGCTTTTTATGACAAAATACTAGATAAAAGGTTTCTTATATCTAAATATTTTCTTAGTAAATGCAGATTTTTACGTAGATGGTATAAAAGAATTTGCAACTTCTGAAGTTGCATGGAAGAGGAAAAAGAAAAAGAGGGTATTTATTTGATTTTGCTAAGTAATGTGATGAATGATGAATGATGAATGATGAAGATGAATGATGAATGATGAAGATGAATGATGATGATTGGTGATGGTACTTGGTGTTAAGTTAAATACGGCAGGTCCCCATCCTCTATTTCTATTTTGGTTAATAGGACCATCCTCTACCCTAAACTCTACCCTACACATGCCCTTAATACTCAACTTTGCCCCTACTTTATTTATAACTATTACTCTCCCTTATCTTTCTTATTGAACCACGCTACCCAATCACATTTTCAAAATTTAACACTTCATATTTTCAAATCTATAAGTACTACTTACTACTAGTTAATATGTATGCATGGTAAAATAGAAAAAAAAACTATTAATTTTATATGAATGAAATTGTAACATGCAATATTTTATCCATAAAAGGGAAGAAAATATATTTGTTAAAATGGTGAAGTGATAATGAAGATAGTGTAAATGAGTGATGAGTAAAAGTAATAGTGGTTTGTGTACTATGAACTGTTTGGTAGAGTAGGTGATGCTCCTGATTTAGGAACAAACCTCTGGTCTCTCATTACTCAGATTATTAGGTGCTTTTCTATGAGGCTATAAGACACAAACAAGGAGTTAAGGACAGAACCTAACACAAAAGGAAGCAAAAAAAGGACAAACTTCTGTCTTCCCTGTTTCCTCTGCTTAGGCCACTCACAAACTTCTCATGGGAAAGCTAACCATAATATTCCCTTTCTTAAATTTTATTCACAAAAGTGTTTTCACACCAGTGAAACAAAAACATAAATAAATAAAGAGAAGTATAAGATATGATAAAGGAAATACAAAATTGTCATCCTACCACCACAATTTTACTCATTAATATAGGAGTGTGTTAATCATAGATGTTAATTTTTAAAATAATTATGAATTTTATTACAAATAATATGTAGCAGGCTACCTAAACCTAAACTCAAAACCATAACACCTCTGATGATTGATTCAGCTTACAATAACATCAAAAAGTTTATATCAATTCGTACCTTGTTTGAAGGAGTAAGTTCCAATCTCCTATAATCACTTTTTTTTACCTGGTAAGGCTTAGAACATAGCTTAATAGTAATATCTGGGTGGAATTTTTTAAAAATCTAATAAAAAACTTACTTCCTAACATTATATTTTAAAAATGATTTTATTAAATTGTTATAAAAATAGGAATGGATAATCATTATATTCATTTTATTCAATTGTAACCACTTGATTAAATCAAAATCTTACTTCTAATTAATGTTGGTTTTGTGTTGTGGTTCTGGTTTGTTTTGTTTTTGTATAGGATATCCCTTACTCAGCACAGAAAGGAAAAAGAAGGTTTGGGCCCGTGACAATGGATGTGGCTGTGGCCCAACAATCACATGCAAGAGATTTAGCAATACTATGTCTAGTTGATTCTTCCTATCACTCTGTATTAGTTGGTTAATAAAAATTATGAAATAACGTGAGATTTATAAAATATTTTTTTAAAATATTTTTTTTTATACAGATAATGTCCTTTTTTTTCTTATTTATTTTTGTGTTATTTTTAAATTAAAATATTATTTTATTTTATATTTATTATTTATTTTGATATATTTGGTAAAAAAAATATATTAACACAAAATAAAAAAATCATTTAAGAAAAATAATAATATTTTTTTATATTATATCTGCATTTTGTGGAATATTCACTCTTAACGACATTTTTGTATGAATAGTGTTTTTTTGTTGTATTAATAGAGTTTGAAGATGTTGAGGTGAAAGGTTTTGTGATAGTTTCATGAACTGTAGCGAGAACATCTCTATTCAATGATAATCTATTGATTAACTCCAAAAAATATCTCCTTTATGTGCGACATTCTCTCTTCACGATACATAGGATCACTCATCATGCATAATCCCGGGATAACTTACTATAACTACCTCCGATAACGGTCACCCTCAAATATGTATATCAATATAATTTTTACTATAAAAGTAAGTGATAAAATACTGACAACATACATTCCAATCTCAAATATATAATATGGAAAAACTAAATAAAAATACTTCAGAAACCATCATTAACTCTAAATATATTATCTTAATAACAAGTTCATATCAAAATCTCAGATCTCTTTAAAGAAATGAAACTAGTATAGGTTGAACTAACGTGTATTCTCTTAACATTAAACATTAGTATATCCTTTCTGAAAGTTGTTGGAAAATATAAAATTATCTATATATCATTATTATGATCTTAAAATTTAAGCTTCTTGAATAATTTATATAGGCTTTTAAATATGTTTGTAAAATTAATAAATTTTGATTTTAGTCTTTACAATGAAAATTATTTTACTTTTCAGTTTGAGAGCCAATCTCCTCTTGTATTAAAATATAATTTTTTTCTTTCTTAGTGGATGTGAATATATGATATTATTTTTTAAAATTTCGTTAATGCTTCATTATTGTATAGATAATTATCACCAAAATATTTTTTACATTGTCATTCACTGAAAAATATAAGCATTGTTTTTCCCTTTTTATTAAAATGTACACTATCATCTTTTTAATAGATACAAATATATTATTACAGGTTACTCTATAATACTCTATACTTATTTTTTTAAAACATATATGTGATGAAATGGGAAGATATGCTGTCAAGACTTAGCCTTTCTAGAGATCTGAGATCCGTGAAGCTGCAGAAGCAGTGAGTTGCCAACCACGAAGATGGAGCTCAGAGCCATCAGTCCTCCTGTGATTAAATATTAAGGGTGACAAACAGAAAATAACCATATTTTTGCCTGATAAAGAATATACACTCAAAACACCATAGGCAGAAAGCAAGCTTATTCATAAATATAGGGTCTTATGTGTGTTATACTCTCTTTGTTCCTAGTAATTATGAGATATTATTTTGAAATTCTTTTATCTATTCTTATAAAACTCTATTTTAATTGTTCCTTGATTATTTATTAATCAAAATACCTTAATTATCTTCTTAAAAATAAGAAATGTCATCAATTGTCTCTCTTTGATGAATACTAGAGCATTAAGGAGTTTAGTTTTAAAAATTAAAATTACACTAATATAAATTTTTTTCATATATTAATTATTTAAAGATAATTTTTAAATTCTTACAATTATAAACAACTTTAATACTACTAATTAAATTAATTATCTTTCTTAATAAGTTTGGATTAATTATAACGTCTTAAATAGCCAGGTGAAATATATGATAAGAATGGAGTGGTACAATGCTGCTCACCTGAAAGTGACGGTGTCATAGCAAAGTCAAATTGGGGTAGCAACGCACCAGCAGCAATGGGAATGGCAACAACATTATAGGCGACCGCCCAAGACAAATTTTGGTACACTTTTGCCATTGTGGCCTGTGCTAGGTCTAGCGCATCGACAACCTGTCAAATTAAAAGTTAGAAAGCTAACCCACCATTTGTTAGAAAATGAAGGGAAATAGACGGTTTTGAAATTTGAGTATGTTATTGTAGGAGGACTCCTTTTTTCCTCATCACAACCCCTTCTATTTTATTCTCTCTCCCGTAATAAAAAAAGGTAACAAGCTAAAAAACAAGAAATTACTCCATTAATAATAATAAAAAAAAAAACTATACATTACATCACTATGAAACAGATGATTGTTTAAGCAGGTAACTTGTATCATGGTGCAAATTCAAAGCAATGAGAAAACATTAAGAGTTGCCACAACTGATGAAAATTTTAAGTATTCAAAATTGAGCTTGGATACCCGCTCCCCCTCTCTCTCCAAAAAAGAGAGCAATATCTTGGGATGCATTATGCCATCATCATTGCTGTATCAAACAGATGATTGTTTAAGCAGGTCACTTGTATCATCGTGTAAATTGAAAGCAATGAGAAAACATTAAGAATTGCCACAAGCGATGAAAATTTCAAGTATTTCAAAATTTCACCGCCACCGGTTTGGGCAAAAAAAGAAAAAAGAGCAATAGCTTGGGGAATGTATATAGGTGAAACAGAAAATTTGGGATATCATAGAAGACATACTTGTGAAATTTTGTTCCCTAGAAGTATAATAGATGCGGCATCCGAGGCAGCATTCTCTTGAGCTTCATTCTGCAGAGCAATCCCAACATCAGCTACGGCCAAAGAGGGTGCATCATTTATTCCATCACCTACCTTAGAGAAGGGGAGAAAAAAACTGTCTTAGCAGAAATGCCATTTTTCCGTTTGTAACATGGATGCAATAGTTGTGTGCAATTCCACAGCATGATGCTTACAGTGAAAGCATTTTGGTGTAGAGCTGCTCCATGGTCATGTACTTTAACTAAGAGCAACCATAAATATCTAAACAACTTTGAAAAAAAAAAAAAAAAAAAATCCAATTCTTTATAGCTACTAATAATACTAATAAGTGCTAGCTTAAGACCAACCTCAGTATCATATTAAAAGCTCAGTGAACCTTTTATCATATTATGTTTCTCTATTGAGCTAAGGCCAAAACCCAAGATAAAGAAAATTACAAAGAGAGAGCAGGTGGCAGGGGGAGAGAAATTCGTTAAGTACAGTTGTCATCATTCAACATACCATCGCTACATGATGTCCGGCAGCTTTTAGAGAGGAAATAAATCTAGATTTCTGTTCTGGAGACAAAGATGCTTTGACAAAGTCATTTTCAATTCCAACTGTATCTGCTACTGTTGCAACTGCCTCTTCCCTGTCTCCTGACAAGAGGACCGTTTTAATCCCCTTCTGCATGAGCCTTCCAATAAATGCGACAAAGTCAGCCGGAAAATGCACACATGAAGAATTAAAAAACAGCATATTTGAATTTGGCATATATTTTCAATGAATGAGGAAATATATTAATCCAGTATAAGGTAAGAAAACGGTGCAGCACTGTTCTAGTTTTGAGCTTGAAATGAATGCTAAGCTCGTAGAACAAAAACTAAACTGCCCCTTTTTTCTGAAGAAAGTGAAGTGAAACAACTTCACATTTGGTCAGAAGCAGCATTGGTATTATTTGCCTAAAATGAGTGGGTACTAAGTAGAATATTTTGAGGACACACACAGCAAAATAAGCATACCTCATTACTGTAGATTCAGCATCTTCACGCACAGTGTCAGATATGGCAATAGCACCAATGATGCCTTCTCCTTCGCGTCCAACGTATACAACAGTATTCGAATACTTAGAAGATGTATTTGATGAATGATTCATCAAACTATGTTCCAAATTTGTCAAATCAGACGGGTTCACTCTTGTTTGGAAGCGTTCACGAACCCATTCCAAAGACCCAACTGCAATCAAATGCCCGTCTACTTCTGCTAAAGTACCAAAACCTGGTTCAACTAACTGTCCCTTTGTGACAGGAAGGATCAACTCCAATGACTCAGCTTTATTGATAATAGCCTTTGCTATTGGGTGAGCTGCAGTCTTCTCCACTGCAGCAGCAATGCGAAGAATTTCAGACTCTCCATAATGGATAGAGCCTACGGCCGATACAACTGGTTTTCCTTTCGTCAGGGTTCCTGTCTGAAAGCACAGTGCTAGTGAATCTTCTTCTTTAATTCATTTTTCTTTGTTATGTATACTATATATCTTTGTTCAACAAAAAGTACATTATACTATATAGGGTCCCATTTACGTAGTATAATAAAGCAGAACATAAAGGATCAGTCACTCACATACTTTTTTTCTCTCTCGACGTGAAATTTGATATACACAATACAAACCTAATAATGTTTTCTTTAAGACATTCATCCTACTAAAGTCGTTGTTAATACAGTCCCTATTACACACATATATGCATGTTAGCATATAAATGTTTGTAAATGGTGAATGGGGAGGATTGAGGAAAGAGGGATAATATTGTCTATGAACATGGAATTACCTTGTCTAGAGCAATATAATTTATTCCGGCCAATCGTTCCAGCACATCCCCTCCCCTAATAAGAAGTCCTTTTCTTGCTCCTGGTCATTGTCACAAGTGCCTATTGTGAGAGTTAGTTACAAGAAAACTGAAGATACTAAAAATACCTTACCAGTTTGCTAGGCAGCATGTATTACACAATAAAAGTTGAAAATTTGAAGCGCATAAGAAAAACTAGATAAGGCATCTTATACCAGCCTCATTAAGACATGGTTACTTTGTAATG
Organism: Macrotyloma uniflorum; assembly: GCA_016859785.1. NCBI lineage: Eukaryota > Viridiplantae > Streptophyta > Magnoliopsida > Fabales > Fabaceae > Macrotyloma > Macrotyloma uniflorum. The sequence goes on along the minus strand of BDMB01000007.1, from coordinate 3,698,137 downwards.
CAATAGTTTAGTGTCTTGTTCGTTAATATATATATATATATATATATATATATATATATATTATATATATATATATATATATAGAACCACAGTTGATCAAGAGTGGTAAATAATTAAATGAAAGAACAAAAAATTATGAAAGAAATACTTCTTATGTCTCAAAATAAGTGTCGTCCTAGGTTTATTTACATAAACCAACAAAAACTAATAAATAGGTGAGAGGGTATAACAATTTTACAAAATTAACCTCATCATCATTAATAGTTTTTGTTCTCCATCATTAGTATTATTAGGAGTATAAATGAAAAAATAGTGATTGATATGACATTACTCAGTGCCAATAAATTTTTGAGGAAGAGAAAATTGGAAAACCTTGGTATCAGATATCAATATTTGAGCATGAGGAATGCTCGCATATATGCTCCTTATTATACACTTGTCAACGCAGCCTTTACTAGTGGAAGAAATCTATATAGGACCCATTAAACAAGAAATTGGAACAACCACGTTTAATGGTTCTAAAGTGAACCTCACCCAATAGTAAACGGTGTGTTAAAAGAGTAACAATAAGTGCAGTGTACTGTTCAAGTAACTTGAAGTAACAGTTGTCTAAGTTTACTAAATACAGAAAGCATAAGCTGCGTACCAAGTGAGGTGCCAACTAGGATTGCTGTGGGCGTAGCAAGACCCAATGCACAAGGACAAGAAACAACCTACAAAGTGAGGGCAAAGATTACTCATAAGTAAATTACAAACACTAACATTCGCGTCCTGCCTGAAAATTTTCTTTTATCAGGAGCAATTACGTACACTCGTTTCCATGACCCTACTTTTTTTCTTCCTCTTTTTTATCCACACTGTTGCAATCAGTTCCAGATAGATAAGCCCACAACTACTAGCTTTCAGCACCAAGTTTTAGATTTGACTAAGGTTAGTCCAAATCAAAGGCTGTTTGCAACTCTGAAGACTCATATATAGGACATGCAAGATTTTTGTCAAGCACGTCCTAATCAAGAACAGACGCAGAAAGCCAGTAAAAGGGGGTGCTTCATAGGAGTTACGGAAAAGAAAAGTGAATAAGGACATCCAATTAATTTTAGTTGCAAACTTGAACCAACAACTACAAGGGGACCTAGAGTTTAAAATGGCTCACCAAAACATCTACAGATAGTTTTAAACTCAAAAGCAAAGGATCTCCTTCTGGACCCGCAATATCATTGAGCAAAACATCAGGAAATATCTGTGATCCAACAAAATACCTGGATATAAACCCAACAAATTTGTTAAAGATAAGGGGCAAGATGAACTGTATACACTAAGTCTTTTACTCGGGAAAGTTAAATGTGCATGACAATCATAAATCTTGCAAGATTCTAAGAAGAATAGACCATTAAGGGACACAAAAGCACACAACTATAATCATGTTGAAGTGTCAGAAAGAGCCACATAGACTGGATAACAATAACACAAATATCATAGTAAATTAACGATGGTCATGACCAACCCCTTATTTGGGAACAGTGGAGCAAATCCTAAAATTATCAACTAAAAAACTTGTATGGAATATAAGTACTAACCAAAATGCAAATGTTGCTGCTGACAGAGTCATTACACTGTATACAAATGGCCCTGCTATTGAATCTGCAAGCCTTTGCACAGGTGCTTCACGTGATTGAGCATCCTCAACCTAAATTTCACAAGATAAAGACGTAATATTGTGGAAACTATATAATTTTTTGATTCCCACAGATCGCAAATCAAGGGACGTACAAAAAATGCTAGTTAAAAATATTCCAAGAACATTAATATCATCCCTTGATGCATGTGACTTAAATGAAACAAAGCAATTATACAATGCATTCAGCATCACATTGTCCTATAAAACTATAACAATTAGGGATGCATGAAATTGCAATTTTAACTCAGTAAACGTAATCATATCATTTAAATTATGCAGCATGTTATCACCAAGTCATTACAGAAGATGAGATACTAACCATGCGTACAATCTTCGATATCATAGTGTTGGAACCAGTTGAAGAAGCTTCAATCCTTAAAGGACCATCCTGAAATAGAAATTTGTTTGGTCAAAGAAATAGATCAATAAGTTTGCTCGCAAACAAAGGTAAATGAATTTAAATCACTCATGTGCCCCACATGTGAATTTAGTGAGACCCACAAAGTTCAAGACTGACCCAATTTATAGTTCCTGCTGAAACAGTGAGGCCTTTCTCCTTAAATACAGGAAGTGATTCCCCTGTAAGCATGGATTCATCTACAACACTTCTTCCCGAAATAACCTTTCCCTGCTAGTGCATTTCTCTAGTTAGCAAGCAATAAACCAACAAGTTTCTCAATATTCCATCTGCAATCATGAAGGTAGGCCTCCAATTTTAAGTGTAAATATTTGAATGACTATCTCATAACAATGTTATTATTATAGAACATTGTTGACATATGAGACCCATTCTATTAATTGAGCATTTGTGTGCACAGTCACCAATTCAGGTACCACATAAATAAATGCTTTGTTTCAATTAAGATAAACAGAATATCAATAGAAATCAGAAAGGCTTACATCTATAGGAATAGTTTCTCCAGGCAACACTAACACAGAATCACCTACTCGAATATCATCAGTTGGGACTTCGACAAAAATTGCATCAGAGCAAAGCACAGTGTCAGTAGAAGGTGAACCTTCTGTTGAAGTAATCACAAGCCTTGACTGAGTAGATATCAGTGACTGGCAAAACATTCACCACAGTAATAGTGTAAGATAAAATAATTAAAAGCCTACAGTAAAATATGGCTCTAAAGAAATGTCATCCATAACAGGAAAACTATAACTTGATGCTTAATTTTAATATGAGCTTGACACTCAGAATGCCATCCATAACTAAACTTCCAGTTCTTGGACTTTTCAATTTTTCTCAGAAATAACTAAACTTCCAGTTCTTGGATTTTCATTTATGCTGTAACCTACAAAGGCCAATGTTAAGTGTTTCTATGCTCAAGAAAAGAAGATCCATTCAAGACACTTTTCAGAAAAAATTAGAGATAAATCACGGCAAAAGTATCCCGTTTGTTAAAATCAGTGGAGGCTATTAAAAGTAAAGAAGAAAGTTTGGAAATAATTTTCAGAAAAAATTAGAGATAAATGACGGCAAAAGTATCCAGTTTGTTAAAATCAGTGGAGGCCATTAAAAGTAAAGAAGAAAGTTGGAAATAATTGAAAAGATGGAGATATTCTGAAGATAATTTATGTTATTATCTTTTATCTTTAGCTTATATAAAGAACGTGATACGCAGCTCTGCAAACACAACTTGACACAGCTTTCTACATAAGAAAGAAGGAAGCAACTACTAGGGTTTCTCTCTTCAATCATGTTTGGGAAGAAGGCCACCATGAGTGGCTAAGATACTTTTGTATAGGGGAGAATTCTTATTTCTTATTATAATTTTTGATTTTCTGATTCATCTATCCAATTCATTATTCTTAAGGTTTTGGTTGTGTTTATTTCTCCCTATTATTGAATTGATTTTCCTAATTTTGGGAAAGAAATTATGGTAATTGGGTTTTACAAAATCCCATCACTACTGCTGAAATTTCCATTAATCTCTAAAGGAATTGAAAAGGTTTTGGGAATTTTTATGGTTTCCGATCAAGGAATTGACGGAAGTTATAATTTTATTTTGATAATTAAAATGAAGGCTTGTATAAGATGTTTCCAAATTTTGAAGAAATTATAATAGAATTGGATCCCTATATTGCGAATTTAGTCAACGCATGAAACCTTTAATTGCATAATTTTAAAAGCAAAAAAACAAACACACAAAACTTTAAAAGTACAATTTAAAACCAAATCCCAGCAACGGCGTCATAAAACTTATTGGGTTTTCAAATAAAACCTCTCGGCAAGTGTACTGAATAGAAGGCATCGAACACAGCTATTGCTATAATTATATCTTATTCGGATTGACGCTCATGTAAAGGATATATTTGCTTTGTCTGTTTATACGAGGTCAAGACAATGATTAAATCTATGGCTGCAAGCGATCATCAAAACTCATTATGATCAAGTCTTTCCATCTAGAAGAGGAATATTGGAGTTTGAAGCTCAGAATGCAATACTTGCTCGAAATACTCCTTTCGAGCAAGGAGTGCTTTCTGAGTGTCAAAGTCCAGTATTCCTCCTCTAAACAAAACGACTCAACGAAACGACTCAAGTTTGATGATCGCTTGCAGCCATAGATTCAATCATTATCTTGGCCTCATATAAACAGATAAAGCAAACCGAACAAGATATAATTATAGCAATAGAGAATGACAAATAAAAAATTAAAAAAAAAAAAAAAAAAAACACAAAACTTTAAAAGCACAATTTAAAACCAAATCCCCAGCAATGGTGCCAAAAAAACTTGTTGGGTTTTCAAATAAAACCTCTAGGTTTGATTTAAGTAATGAAAATTAGAATATAACGTTATAATAATAAATAATTATAAAAGCGTATAGGGATCAAATTCTATTATAATCTCTTCAAAATTTGGAAACATCTTATGCAAATCTTCATTTTAATTATCAAAATAAAATTATATCTTCCATCAATTCCTTGATCGGAAACCCTAAAAATTCTCAAAACTTTTTCAATTCCTTGATCAGAAACCCTAAAAATTCTCAAAACTTTTTCAATTCCTTTAGAAATTAATAGAAATTTCAGTAGTAGTGATTGGATTTTGTAAAATCCAATTAATTCTCAAAATTAGGAAAATTGGGGATTAGGGTTGAAGTCGGAAAAAGTATTACCAATTCAATGATAGAGAGAAATAAACACAACCAAAACCTTAATTAAGAATAATGAATTACATAGATGAATCAGAAAATCAAAAATTATAATAAGAATTCTCCCCTATACAAAAGTACCTTAGCCACCCATGGTGGCCTTCTTCCCAAACATGATTGAAGAGAGAAACACTACTACTTGCTTCCTTCTTTACTGTGTTCTGTGTTTTCACGTTCTTTATATAAGCCATTTGGTTGCAACAGAAAGATAAAAATAAAATATAAAATATAAAATATAAAATATAAAATATAAAATATAAAATATAAAAGATAAAAAATAAAAGATAATAAAATAAATCATAAATTCAAAAGTGTGTTCCAACGGAATATATTCATAAATTCAAAAGTCTATTCCAAGAGAATATATTAGTAAATCCAAATTCTGTTCTTATGACATTGAAACAGTTAGGTTTCCAAATGCGTTTTACAAGAACAAATTATTACACATTTTGTAGGATTCTTTTAATATTGAGTAATAATTTATTCTTGTAAAACACATTATTGATTCCAGATAGCAAATAAACAGGTTACATAAATCGTATTTTACTGGAATGTTATCAGATGAAAAAGGTGAATCACACTGCAACTTACAAGCAGTTCATTCATATCGCTAGATGCCTGAATCCTAGCCTTTTCCTCCAGAGAACGTCCCAGAAGCACGAAACCAAGAAGCATGACCTGCACGCTAAAAGATTCAATACTCACATGAGGAGCTTATAAACAACATGAACGTAAAAAGTGTCAACAAGACAAAAAATCACATTTACAGAGGTGAGAGGTTATTAAATCTACACAAACAAGACCCCAAGCCAAGATAGAACAAAAGGTGGCAAATTCTCGAATGACAAATATCAGGACAAACAAAAGTAAAGAAAGTCACCGGTTCATCAAAGAATGATGCATCCCATCCTAGGCCGGGGTTAAGTAGCGAGATCTACAGCAAAGACAAGTTCGAATTAATGACGCACACTAAACTAAATCAGAGTTTCTATTGTTTAGTAACTTAATGGAACACTCAAATTCAAGATAGAAATCTCACAGAACTAATGATGAAAGCAGCTATAGAACCAAATCCAACGAGAGAGTTCATATTAGGCGACCCCTTCTTAAATGCATTTAGGCCATCAAAGAGTAACTCTGCATCATTTTCATGAATCAAACACAGGAAGAAAATTGTAACGATTCTCCTAAATACTTCAAGACATGGTTCTTCAAAAGAAGTTGCTGCTATGTATCAATAAGGGAAAAGAAAGACGAACTAACCTCGTCCTGGTCCCATTAGGGCCCCCAAAGCTAAACCACCTTTTACATACGAACTATGCAGAATCTCCCAAAGCGATCCTGCAAATAGAAAAGCAAGTTAGTTTGACTACTAAAAAGTGTTCACAAATGGCGCTTCCCGCTCGGTTTATTCGCATTTAAGCGATTTTGCAACGGAATAGCGAATAACGAGCTTCGCATGTTCCATTCGAGTATTACCATGAGCAATGTGGATCCCCAAGGAGTGAAAGATATGCGAGGCGTGCGCTCCACAGCACAATGCGACCAATGTCCAAGCGAACGCCACGCGGCTTCGACTCTTAGCGACCAATTCCTCCTTCTTCTTCACCAATTCCTTCCACTTCCTCACGTTTTCCGTCACTCCCGAACTCGACGCTCTCCGCTTCGTCGGAAATCCGCAGTCGCTCAGTCTCCGAGCGAGGCTCTCCGCGACGCTCGCCGGTTCCTCCTCGATCCGGAGCAGCTTAACAGCGGCTGTCTCGGTCAACATGTTGACCACGACCGAGTCGACTCGTTCGTCGGCGGACAGGATGTTTTTGACTCGGGAGACACACGCGCCGCACATCATGCCGGTGACGTCGAGCAGAACCGGCGAGTCTATTCTCTCTCTCTGGCCTTGGAGAATAGGTGATTCCGGCGAGCCAATCTCGGTCCGGAAGGAACTGGATATTGCGAATGGTGGAGGGAGAATCTCATGGCGGTAGCGGTGGCGGTTGCGACGTCGTTTGGTGGAAGAAATGAATGGGACGGCAAGGTTGGGAGTGTAATTGAAGCAGAGCTTGGGTTGCGAGGCGAGAGGAAGTGTGAAGAGACGAGTAGCCATAACCGGAGAGAGGAGAAGGAGTTCTCAACCACCAATTTTTCATGTTACCTCCTAATTTCGCACGCTAGAGGCCTTCCTTGAATATTTTAAACATCTCCAATCAAAATCTGACACGTCCGTTTCTCTACGCAACTGGCGGCTACCAACGGATAACTACGGCTTCTTATTTACTGTAAGGTTAATGCTAGAGGAAACAAATACTAATTAATTGAATATTAGAGTCTTAAAATTTGATTTGTTCACTCTTTTATCAAATAAGACTTCATGAATTGCGTGAACGTGTGAGTTTAGTCATTACACCAAATTTATTAATTGCGTGAACAAATTTCGTCAACACATATATTTTATTCATCCATAACTACTATTATTAGGTCATTTAGAGTTTTAAACTCACGTATCTTATTTGACTTTTACCATTAACGATAAGTGATCTTCAGATCGAAAATAAGTTATAGTATCAATGGCTATATAATAAAAGGGGAAATCTAGTTTGGCGCACACTTTTTTTTTGGATATTATTATACTATTTCATTTAACTTCCAACTCCATTTATATTTTTTAAAATTTATAAAATAGTGATAAAATATAATTAAATTTAAACTTCTCTCACTAACATAGAAATTAATCGCAAAACAATTGACGGAAATAATTTTTAAGAAGCGATTGGAGAGAAAAGATATTTAGCGGATTACCTTATTTTTTTCCCTTAATCCTTACCACGTGCACGTGCTAACGTTATCCTCTTTCTGCTCCTGAGGTTGTTGTTGTAAGATAGAAAAGAAGCACCTTTGAGTTTCCTTTCCTCAACTGAACTCAACGAAAATGGGTGCCAACAACACTAATGACTCCTCCACTGATATAGAGAAGACTAAGAAGAAGGTTTCCAATTGTTGGGGAAATGCTCAAATACCCTTTGCACTTCCCTTTCTCAAACTCCCCAATTCCAACTTCACCACTTTCCTCTCTCCACCTCAACTCCACACATCATTCACCGCTGCCGCTGACCATTTTTTCACGCTTCTGCACTCCCTCGCTTCTCAGAACCCCTTCCTCAACAAACTTCTCTCTCTCCCCTCCCAATTTCACACCTTATGCGTTCAGGTACTTCTAAACTTCCGTTTTATTTGGTAGAATTATATTTGGGAAGAATAATGTGAAACCTCGTTGTGTTTGGGTTCAGATTCGGAAGCAAGGGAACGTGAGGTCGGTGGGTAGTCATAATTTTGCTGCTGTTTTGCCTGGGGATTCAGTGGCAGGGTTAGTTGTGGCTAATGGGGTTCTGAATTTCTTGAACATTTACAACACCTTGCTCATTGTTAGGCTTGTTTTGACATGGTTTCCCAGCACCCCTCCTTCCATTGTTAGTCCCCTCAGGTGAGTCAGCCTTCTCTATTAGTATTATTATTTTGGGGGTTGCATGATTACATTTTTTTCCCTAGGAATAACATTCATTGTTCAATTGGATTCTTCTCACCTACCTATTTTTATTGCTAGATATAAAGATGTTATCTCAGTTTATGGTAATTTACCTTAAAAGGTATATCAATATAAATTTTATATGATAAAGAAACATAAAAAATCTATTTTTAATTTTATTCTTATAGGAACATTTCAAAATTATTATATTAGTAAAAGTCATTCTTGGTCTCTACAATTTTTATAGCAACTGAAAATTTGACTTTATACAGGATGATGAGGATGAACTGCATATTTTATGCAGAGACTAGTTTGCTATTTTAATGTATAGAAACCTATGGCCACTCATATGCACCAAAAGTATACGTGAACCATAATATGATTCACCATTTTTGTTCTTGGACATTTCACAGTTACATGCTTACTGATATGATAGTATAACAGATTTAATTTCAAGAATTTTGAAGTGTTAAATAATTGATGATTGTTTCATTCAGCACAATATGTGACCCATACCTGAACATATTCCGTGGACTTATTCCCCCTCTGGGAGGAACACTAGATCTCTCCCCCATTCTAGCATTCTTGGTCCTAAATGCATTCACTAGCACTGCTGCTGCACTCCCTGCTGAGCTTCCAGCTTCAGAACAATCCCGACAAGGTCTTGCACCACCATTACAAGCTTCTAATGTTACTACTTCACAGGAGAAATGGATGAGACGGCTTCTAGGGAACAGGTCAAGGACATTTGGTGGTGCTAAATAGAACATGGCAGAGTTTATTTGTGCTCTGACTATTTATTAATTCATAGAAGTTGTTATTGTTAATTCCATCCAATTATGATAGTTCTAGGCAACACAATTTTCCAGCTTATGATTCCAAAGATTGTAGAGTTATGGAGTTTGCTCTGGAAAGATCAAGCTTCCACATTCACAATTTATTTTGATTAATTTTTTTCAGTACACACATTCCATTGTTTTATTCTTTGCTGTGGAAGCATCGTGATAGCACTTTTTCATAGAATATTGTTTTTTACCGAAAAGGAAAAAGTAAATAAATTAACCTACCACAGGATCTTTGCTGAAATGGGAAAAGAATTCCCTTCAGCAGTTTCACAATAAACTGCTGGCTATACTTTTAGATCCCACCATTAAAGGGATTAAATTTAATTTTAAAAGATTGATTCATTTTATAAATTGCACGTTTGGTTTAAACAAAAACATGCATAATAAATTAAAGGGTGAGATTAATGCAATTCTGTGTGTTTTTAATTGCTTGTAATTTATGTACGTTTATACACAATTTATCGTCAATTTTTAAAATGCAGAAGCTACTTTCTCCTGTTTCAGTTCAAAGGGATGTACATCCAATCCTTCATGACACAGTCTAATTCCTAGTTAAATATTATATACAATGTGCTGAAATGGACTTAGGCCATTTTTTTTCACATTACGAATCAATACCCTATACCATGTTCATGTTTTATTTAATGTGAAATATATGACACTAGTCAATCTATGTATGTTTAGAGTTCGATGTAGTTGTATATTTAATTGAGTTTTTAATTAAAAAAATGGTTAAATTAAGAATTTATATAATTCTTACTTACTCCTTTCAGAATTAGCAACTTCGGGTCATTACATAAAATTTAAAAGAAAATTAATCATTTCACAAAATAGAACTTAGTTTAAAATATTTTTGATAAATTTAAAATCAAATACTGGCCTTCATTATTACTTTCACAAAACCTTGGAATTTTCCCATCAAAATTTGTAAATCCATGTTAAAATCACATCAAAACTTTTCTTACTATATTCACATCTTTGTAAATCTACGTAGAATCATGCACATTTCAACGGCTGCTAAATATTTCTTTGACCCTAGAAGGCTATAATTCTTTCATCTCAACACGAATTGGTTCTAATTTGTGATGTTGTGTTGTAATACACATTCGTAAAGCTTCTGCATTTCTTTACAATTGATCTTGCACGGAGATCCAACCACTGCAGAAACGGCATCAGATTCCATATGAAATTTTAGCAGAGCAGCGAATATTATGCTTTATTAATGGAGAATCCTATTCATATTTATACAATATTACAAGTGTAATAACCCGAGCCTTATCAGTAACAAACCATTTCTGGTACGGCTGCACTTTATATCTTGTTCATCTTTTAGCATACAAAAAAGTTGTAGTGTTTTTCCTATTAGTATCCAAGGCAATAACTTTAAATTTGTGGATTAAATAACCTATCATGCTATACTATTCATGTCAACTATGTACATACATCGTTAAGCTACCCCAAATTAATCTTTTCCATTCTTTCTAAAACTGTTATCATATTGTCTTTACTTTTTTCTCCCAAGTAATACCAATACTTGAATTGTTTTAGAAAAAAAAATTACATAAGTTAGGTCTAAATAGTTTATTAGACAAACAAACATCTGATTGCAATACTCAATTTGTCCTATAAGATTTGAATTTGTATCTTTATTAAATATGAATCTAGAAATCAACTCATATCTTTACAAAATATTAGCAACTTTTAACGAGTAAGTGAAAAGAATATGCATTGAATAAAACAACAAAAGGTGAGTGTAGCTGAAGCTTTTTAAAATTAACGTTATAACGAGATTTGGATGGTTTTCTCACAACAGTTGCAGCTAAGTTAGGGAGAGAGAGAGAGAGAGATAAAATACAGTGAATGGAAGTTGGAGGTTGCAGAAGGGGTAGCAGATTTTCATCATATGAGAGATTGGCTGCCATAGGGTTGGTGCTTCTGGCTGTGGCATCTCCTCTCTACATAGACCGCAAAGCGGAGTGTGAATTGGAAGACGAGGAACAACCCATCAATGGTGATGTCTTCTTGCCCTTTCTCCTCTTTCTACTGATTTTGGGCATAGCTTTATCGGCTTTTATGGACCGTACCCTTGCTGGCTTTGATCGCTATTGGATTTATAGAGTTCTTGGTTCTTCTGGTGGTATTCTTGCTATTCTTACTCTTCTTTTTCTTATTTTGAATCTTAAATCCTCTCTCTGACTCTCTAGGAAACACGCTCTCTAGTTCTAATTTACTGTTTGTAAGATGTTGAAAATTATGTAAGAATTTCTTTTCCTTTCTTTTCTTTTCTTTTCTTTTCCCATCTTCTTTTGCACAAACTCAATTTGTGATCTTAATTTGAGAGAATGAAAGGTGATCTTCAACTTTGATACATATGCAAAGAGATCGCTAAGGTTTACTTGGTGCAAGGAGAATGCTAACGAGAAACTCTTACACATTATTTTATGTATTGGTTATAATAAATTATATGAAAGATGCTTGTCGAATAAGATCTAAAACTAGCAGAATTTTATAAATTTCAGTAAATGTGAACTAATAAAATATAATATCTTTAAGAAAATTTATTAAAAAATATATTTTCAAAGAGTATAATTAGCTAAAAAAAAGTCATTGATAGCTGAAGTTACTGAATTTATGTATATGTGTATACATATAAAAATTAAATGTTGAATATATTTATATTTATACTTATATTTATTATTATTGTTATTAAGTATATTATAATAAAAAGTAAAAAACAATTTAATATGCATATATTTTTATTAAAATTAATTACATTAATTAGGGAAAGATAAAAAGGTTGGACTCCGTAACTTATAAATCATACACTACTGCCAATTTATCAAATAAGAACTTTTTAAGTTGAGGCAGAATTTGGATGAAGGAAAATTTTGCATGATTGTCATGACTCTATGGAGCTTATGGAGGAAAGGGAATGTAATTTGTAATTAAAGCTGTGGAATTATGTGGATGGGCAAGATTGGGGGGTGATTAATCGAGCAAAACAGGTTCTGCAGGATTCGAGACTGGCTCATTCTTCTGATTTTTGGTTTGAACTTTCTGCTGGTACAAACTTAGTTGTTTCATGGACCAAACCACATGCTGGTGTTCTAAAATGTAATTCTGATGCATCATTTTTTAATGCAGAAATGAAAACAGGGTTTGGTTGTTCCATGAGGACATGATGAAGAAAGGCTCTGGCTCTTCTTCAATCTATGCTATAGATTGTCCAACTTGGTTGCTGATGTGATTTTTGAAATAGATTGTAAGGGTGTAGTTGATAGCATTACATTTTCATTCTGAATGTGGTGCCATTATAGATCAGATTCAGGACATTCTTAAAGCTAATCGTCCAATAAGGCCCTATATGATTGCTTTATTAGTTATGTTAAAAGGAACCAAATGAGGTTGATCATAAACTAGCTAGATCTTCTATTGATTATGACAGGAATCAGTTTTTCCATTCTATTCATCATTGTATTCACATTTGTGTTGAAATGGAAACTCTCTGATTCTATACAGTAAAAAATATTACACTAGTATTTTTGGAAAATATTCACCAACTAAACACCTCTAATAACTTTTTTCTTAGTTAAATAAATTAATTAACTACCTATAAATTACGCAATTATTTTCCCCCAAAACTCGTTACATAAAATAAAGTACTTGCAAAAATGTCAAGTCATCATGTCAGGATTTTTTCTAAAATTAATGTTCCACATTTTTGTGTAGAGTAGAAAGAAACATCATGTATCATTTAAGGACAACTAAGAACACACTTTTCTCAGGTATTAGAGTTTAACGCAATCTACAAAATATGAAACTCATTAAATATTAAATAAGATCTACAAAATTTATGAGTTTTCCTCAATTTCTCAATCAATAATAAAGAACGTGTTAAAAATATATAGTATTTTTCACGTAAATATTTCTTAAAAATTATATGCAATACCAGAAAATTTGAATGTAAACAAGAAAATTGGAAAAATTAATCTCTTGACAAATTACAATATCAAACAAGGGGGAAAAAAGAATAGCTGAGGCCAAGCCTTTCATATACAACAAAGACTACCTTACCTCCAAATCATGTAGAAATCGTACAATTTATCTCAGTTTATGCTCATAATGCTAAACCAAACCCCATTGCAATCAGAACTGAAGTGGCAAATGCCCACATCCCATTGAGTGGTGACCAATCACTGGCCCCACTGCACTCATCATTTGCTCCACTAAAGCAACCAGGCTTTGTTATTTTAGCCACACCACCCTCAAAAGTAAAGGTTTTGTTAGGTTTGCCACCGCTAAACAGCACACACCAGAAATAAGGAGACCCTCCATCAGTACCTGTCACAGCAGCACCAACCTGAGTGTGATTCGTACTGTAGAGTATGTCTAAGCTCTTTTGGTTCCTTATGAGGATTTCAGAAAATGCCTCAGGTGCATGTACATATTTAGTCTGGCACCCCAAAAAACGACCAGTTATAGGAGCAAGAGTTGATGCCTCAACACCACAGTTTGGAGCAAAAACTTCGGCAAATTGAGATTCCGGAGGTTTCTTGCCCTCAGTTCCACCCACAGCCTTACAGTCACCTTGGTATGCCTTAATGTATTGTAGAGCAATACATGCAAGACCCGGATTGTCAGTTAAGGTCGATACCTTGTGAGCAGTTCTATTTTCGTTTATTGCAGCTACCAACTTATCAGCAGGGTTGTTAACAAGTTTAACTGCAACAAAGTTTTGTTTATTGTGTCACAAAAGGGAATTTAAGGAACACCTAAATGGGGAAGATACTATAAAATGCAAGATGAATTTAGAGTAATCAAATCATATCTTATGCAAATAAATACAACAATAAAGTAAGGAGGCTTTGTATTGAGGAAAGTAGTCATATATGAACAACAATCAATGAAAATGTCAAAATATGTAGTCTCAATCTAAGGGTAGAAAGCAAAGCAGGGAGCATAAACTAGGTTTTCTGAACCATATTTGACACAGTCACAAACAAAACAAGTAGTGAAACATAAACTAGCATCTCAAACACGTATGAATGTATGATACATGACAATTCAAAGAAATAAGAACTAGAGAACTTCAATTAATAAATTATTTACTGCTTAATACTAATATATTCCCCCGCAGAAGAACCTACTATCTGGCAAATACATGCTTAATTAAGACAAATACAATGTAGGTTGCCAATGATCGCTACCATGCAGAAAGCAATATCAGTCAGGATTTTTTTTTAAAGCAACATTCTTATTTTTCTTTCTTCTTGTACTTCATTCCCAACTCTTTGATATTTTCCTAGATATCTAAACTATGTCTTAAACAACCAATTCATCTCTGACAAATACAGATTTTCAGTAGCCATTATAAATGCTACAGATTTGTTGGCCTAAACTTGTTCTCCTAATATGAACCAATATCAAATCTCATTCCAAATTTCTAATTCCTAAAGCAGTCCGCGTTAACATAAAAGAGGTCACCATTTGAGGGCTCCATAAATTAAATCCTATTGTCATTTCCATAGGCATCACTTCTAAAATGCCCTGTAGTTGATGGAAGAAAGGAAATAACTTACTATGGCCTTGTTTGGATATCTAATGACACTGGAATGGAGTGAAATTGGATGGGATGGATGGAGGGGAAGGACAGAAAAGTTTGAGCCTCAAACGATAAATTCATATTTTTTTATAGATATCAATTCATTTTGCTCCCAAGGTTTTGTCTCAATCCTTGATAATGCCGAAAATCAAGGACAAATGCAGCTACTGTGGTTGCAGACACTCCAAAAACCTTATTGAAACTACAACGGTTGCAGACCATTTTTTAAACCTTGTTTGCTCCTTACCTACCACCCATAAAAAGTTTCAATTTCAAACAAAGCCACCTAGTTGTCATGTACTTTACAACTTCATCGTTTCATAATCATATCAACAGTTCTATTTCTTTCCTAGAACTAGAAACACCAAAGATAGAGCAAAACTTGTATTCTAATGAAATCAATCTAGGGGAAATAACTGTATTAGCTCCAAAACAGTAAGCCTCAAATGGGTTATTGCTATCATACACAGAAGATGCAAATCCTTGAATGGAATACTCCAAGACGAGGAAACCGAAACATGATGTTTAACGAGTTTTATTTAAAGCTGAAGGAAGACAAACATGGTTGGTCGTCCAAATTAAGAATCAGCAAACATTCTTAACATATTTTCCTTATGTCTCATTCACCATTTTCCGCCATTATAGTCCAAGATCCAAAATGCCATCAATTTCTATGCCAAAATGAAACAAAATGAGAACCAAACACATATAGGAAAGTTTTAAGCAACTGAGATCTACTAATAGAATAGCTGACAGCATCACTGGCATTGTAGCCTACATTCGATTCATTTAAAATATCAAAAATACAATCCAGAATGAGAAAAAGCTACAATGGGACGCATCAAAAAGATTTAAGTCAAAATATTTAAAATAAAAATTACTCTCAAAGAGATTCTAAAGCAGATCAAACTTAGAGTACCCCTTAGACTAACAGTAGCATTCCAAATCTGAAACAAAACTCATAGATAGAGGGAAAAAAAAAAAAAATACTCGTTTTGGACTTACTTTGAGTATCAGCAGTGGCAGCATAAACGAAGCAAAGGGTGAGCACAAGATAGCACAAAGTCATGGTTTTTGCCATTGTTGCTGTCTCAGAACAGAGAGAAGTTCAAGACAGATCTGTGTTGTGTCTGCCTTGAACTGGTGCCTTCAGGTTCAAACTTCAAAATAAACTGCAAAAAAATTCCACCAACTGAGTGGTCCTTCCCAACTTTATGTTTTACCTATTTTTTAGCACCTTCACAGTTCTTTACGGTTCTGGAAATTTTATAAGATTCAAATCAAGTAAAATTCTATTAAAGAAATAAATTGAAGTTGGTATTGTCAATCAAATTACATCTTTTTCTGTCGGTGAGGTTATATTGAGTTGTTCAAATTGGCAAATAAAATTCATTATATTTGTTCGAAAAGGACCAGAGACCAAAGAAATAATTATCATACGGTTTTGTTTTTAAAATGTTAAATAATGCAAAGTATCATAGCTGTCTCTTTTATTCCGTTTCTGTTTTACAAGCTATGATGAGTACATGATTTTAGTTGTAACTGCAACCTGCTGAAAGCAAATCCATTTTTTCCTTTGGTGGTATAATGTTGAGAGATTAAGATATTCTACGATTTTATAAGTAGTATATAGATCTTAGAAGTTAAATTTGATTTATTAGTAGTAAAATAAAGTTTCTAAATGTAACTTATCAATATTAAATATACTTATTTCTTAGCTATTAATTTTTTATTTTTTTAAATTTAATTATTTTATTAATTTTATAATAATAAATAAATATTATTAAGTACTATAATAAATATTAAAATTATATTTAATCCCTTTAATAGTTTTGTAAAAATAGAAAAATCATATTAAATTTAAATATAACAAGTATTAAAAATATATACTTTTAAAATTTGAATAAATTTAAAAAAAAAAAACACACAGAATAAAAGAACCTACTTTTTCCTTAAAATTATTTATATTTGAATTCAGAATAGTATATAATAAACAAGTTTTAGAGAGTATTTTTTGTCCTAACAAAAATATATGACCACTTTTAAATGCATTAATTATTAAATTTTATTTATATTCATAATTTACTATAATGTCTAGTAATAAGATATTCATTTATTTTCCATGAAAGTAGACACATTGATTGAGTTGTTAACCGTATAAATCATAGGCTTAATTAAACCTTTGATATTTTATTAGTTTTATTTTGGTCGTTTATTTTATCCAAATTACATCATTTAGGTTAGTTGAAATTATATTACGTCCTTTTAAGGTAGTTCAAGATTAATTGAATTGAAAAAAATTTCAAATTTTTAATAATGAGTAAAATAAATCAAATTTACGTAATTTACATATTACATAAATTAAGATAGGTGAGGGTAAGTTGATTCGTGATTTTTTTTTAATAATTTATTTTATTTTATTCATATAAATATAAATTTATGAAAGAAGATATTTTAATAGATCAATTTACCTAATTTATTATTTTTAATAATTTTAAAAAAAATCAAATTTAAGTAAACTAATCATATTGATAACTACAACTTAACCATTGCAACTGCAACAACTTTTTTTATTTCGTGGATCCACCGTATATTATTTCAAGTTGGAGCTACATTTGATTTCATTTAACTTAGGCTTAATAAATTTTATGTAACAACTATTTAATGCTATCAGTATATTTTTAGTATAAATTAATAATAGTATTAATTAAAACTAGCCATTTTTATCAAGATTGATGAATTAAGTATTTTAACATGTAAGAGTGAATTAGTAAATTAAAATATTAACTTTAAATGACTTAATTCTATTTATATTTGAAGGAGAGGAAATAATTAAGGAAGAAGATTTTTTTTAATAAAGTTAAATATATTTTTAATTCTTGTATTTTTTAAATTATTTTTATATTATTAGATTAATTAATTTAATTTTTTTTTAAATATATAAATTTAATATTTTTATCAATTTTATAACAATAAATAAATATTATTAAATATTATAATTAAGTATAAATTATAATTAAAGTTATATTTAATTTTTTTATCAATTTTAAAAAATTATTATTAAATATTCAATTTAAATATAAAATAAATTATATATTTTTAAAATTTAGTAAATAAAATTAATCAATTTAAAAAATATAAAAATAAAATATAATTTCGGAAAAAAAAATTAACCCTTAAAAAAGAGTAGATAAAATAGTTATGACAATTGGAAAGGATATATCTGCAAATTACAAAAATTGTAGGAAGAGAATAAGAGGAGTGGTTAGTGAAAGAGAAGTGACAGCTAAGAAGATAAGAGTGGGCCCCACCGAATCGTTTACGTTATCGCAAACCATCAACCCCGCCCCACTGTTATGTTGTGTGGCAATGGCATCACTTGGCACCCCTGCGCATGTTAGCAGCAACACGCCCTTGCAGTGTTCCACTTGGAAAACGAAGCGGGTAAGATGCGCAGTGTCGCCCCCAACGTGGCGTGAGGGGCGGCGCACGGTGTCGTTCTCTCTCCTTCTCTCCCACCTCCTTCTCATTCCTCACCGTACGTATTCGTTTCATCGTTTCAATCGTCGTATTCACACGTTGAATCGGTTTCATGATATTTCTATTTTGACTTTGCAGGTGATGCTGCTCTAGCAAGTCCTTTCGATAAGTATCTTAAGAGGTATGGATTTTATCATTGATAATTGTGGCATGCATTTTTTTCTCTTATAATGTATGTATATCAGTTAGTTTTTCCTTTAATTATAATTTAGTTAGTCGATTAGTTCCTTGAATTAGCTTAGTGAACTTTTCTCAAGGTTTTATTCTCCTTACATAGATAAGCATTTACAGTTTTATATCTCTTGCATTGGCTTGCTTTCAGGTGGTTCAATTATACATATTCTTTGAATTATGCTAGACTAACTATTGTTTGACTTCAGTTTCATTTCTATCTAATTACAGTGGTTTTTATACTATTAACCAGTTAGAAATCATGAAAAGTTATTTTTGAGTTAGTTATTGGAATAGTTGGCCAATATAACTATTTATGATTGGTTGATCTTGCAAAAACTCTTTACATTGTTAATGCATGTATTGTTCATTCATTTTATTTATTTTTGCTTAAGGGGGAGGGAATGTTTGGTTTATTTCTTTCTGTTAGATTTGCTTTTTTGTAATTTATTGTTAAACAATGTTTATGTGCATCTGAAAAATGGTTAAAACTAATTTGTTCTGAATTGCTTTAGAAAAAAGCTTGATCCTCTGGAGGCTTATGTACCAGGTGTCATACTTACGGAGTTTCAGATCAAGGACTTAGGTAATGCCTTTGTCGTGCTAGAATCCAGATAGTAGAAACTCTCAGTGATTTCGACAATTTAAAGTTATTTATTTATTCCGTGCTTGGTAGTTAGTATTTTTCTTCTATTTTCTAGGTTTCCAACGTTTCCTGATTACCTCTTTTGGCTGCCACATTTGCTAATCTAGTCATTATAAAACAAATAAGCACCTTACTAAAGGAAATTTACTGAAATATACTTCTTTTATTTCTGACTTGAAACATGACATAATTCTGATGACTGTATGCATACATTCTCTCAATGCACATGGCTAGTCTTGTCCATTCCTTTCCATTTTTTGTCCTCGCTATTAGTATTGCTGTAGGTGTTCATGTGACAAGGTTTGCAACGAGCATAATTTGAAGGTAATATAAAATTTATTTAGGCTTTTTTTTTCTACTACTGCAGAAAAAACATTAGAAGGTGATGAACCCCAATATGACTTCTGTCGGTCTCTACTTCGTTCGGGCCCCGCAGCTTCACTTCGTATAAATATAAGAGCAGTAAGTAAAGGCTTCCTCTGTTGAATCCCCAGCGCCTCCCTCCCACTTGAGTTTATGAGACTTCAATTTTCTGATACCAAGCTGCTATTTGTTACGAAAACTACGCTCTTTGGTTGTTACCCTAAACCCTAAATAATAAGAGAAAGAACATTGAAAACTGCTTGATATAAACATACTGGCCTTTGGTATCGACCAAATTTCAAAAGACTCCTAAACAACATAGAACATGCAACAGCTTCAATGAGTGTTGTTCAAAGCTCATGCCATTGCTGATATCAATCTTTTGGATAACCTATTTCTCCTTCTGCATGTCTAAAGACATTCTCATCATGTTATATCCATGATGAAAGTTAATTAGAGCGTCACGATCTTTTTGTAGGTGGCACAGTATGCATCTGACAGTGGCAATGGTAAAACTGCTTTCAATGATGTTGATGAATGTCTGAGGTATTGTAATCAATTTCTGCAAAAAAAAATTGCAAGAAATAACTGTCATAACTAGCCATTGAGTTATTATACGCTGTATAGAATTAAATTCTTTCAATATGAAAAACTCAAACCCAAGGAAAGAATTCTGCTTGTGAAGGTCACTAGAAGAACTTGATTCCTTGCTTCTTCGTGCAACAAGAAATGATCCTGATGCCTCTGTCAAATCAATGAAGGCAAAAATCAATTTCGCCCTTAACGCTCTAGACAGGTGATCTGTGTAGTTTTTGTTGTTTTTCTTTCCAGAGTATCTCTTCTTCCTCTTGCACATATTTCTTTCCCCTTATTTGTTTATGTTTGAATATCAGTTGGGAAAACCAAAAGTAAAAAGTTTTTCCTTCGTCTTGAAAATCAGAAATGAGCATTGAAATTCCTAAAATTACTTTTTTCAACTTTTGTCCAAACATAACCTTTCATGATTGAGAAAGATGTGATTCTTACTAAGCTTTGTGTTTCAGCCTCTTAAAAACTGTGCCGTCAGATGTGCTAAGTAAGGGAAAGCTTATAGCTGATTCATACAGGGAACCGGAAGGCGAGGAAACAGGGAGTTTGGACCCTGAATTAAAGCAACTAGAATCAATACTATGAATATCTAACATGCTTATTCGCCTTTTGACTATTAGCCAGCTTACTTGAGAACTCTAGATTATGGAACGAATGTTCCGAAGGCAGAACCTAGAACACAAATAACATAATGTGGATGAAAATATGAAAAAGGTTTTAAATTATCGATCTATTTTTTATACTTGACCGAGATTTTTTATCTCCTGTGTGATTAAACAGCGAGTATCGTTCATCTTCAAGGTATGACTCCCTCGTATGTGTATATTAACTAATTGTTTAACTCGAGACATTGTAAATGTCTAGTCGTAATTTAAAAGTGTGTTGATCTATGAAAATTTATATTATGAATTAGAAGGGTAGTTAAATTTGTAAGAAAAATGAGACGAAGATTTAAGCCTCATCACTAAAATGAGAATAGGAACTACAGAAGATGTATTCTGCTGGATAATACCTTTTGACTTTATTTTCTTTAAAAAAACAATATTTTTATAATAATAATAAATAAATAATTAAAAAATAATATTAAAATAATAAATAAATTTATTTTCTTTTCATTCATTTTCATCATATCTAAACAATCTTATTTTTTACTTTCCTTTTTTTTCTTTTTTAAGATTTTACTGCCTCACTTCACTGTCATTCAGCTTAGTTTCATTTCATCACCTCTCTACTCATCTCTTTTTCTCGCACTTATTTTATCACTCGTCCACTATTTCTATTTCTCCTGTTCATTAAAACAATCATTTATAAATTTTAACACATTTTTAAATTTAAAAGAAATAGAAAAAAATTTACCTAAATTAGAGTGACCAAAAAAGTTTTCAACGACTCCAACCTGTCAAATTCAAGGTCACATAACTGCTAATATAGGCTCGGTTTATTACGCAGGATTATGTGTTGTAAATTCTCTACAGAGCTCAATTCTTATGGATTAAAAAAATAAAAACAAATAAAATATAAACTTGATGACTCCATTAGTAACCCAATGATAACACCATTATTGGCTACGAACTATAAACAGATTTTTTTTTTAATTTTAAAACTGCCGGGTTTTTTAAAAAATAGTTTAGGGTACCAAAACTATATTTACTCCAAATTTCAAAGAGTAAAAGCATAAGCCTGGTAAAGACATAATTAAACCAAATTACAATAACAAAGTCAGTCGTATATTAACAAAGATGTCATTCAAGTTGAAACCTCGTTCATCTAAAAACTAAAAATAAACAAATCCTACTTCAGACGCCAAAACCTGGGAGAATGAATGTACAAAATCATAATAGGCGCGAGTTAAATTCCCCCTAGACATTCTATTCATAATAACTGCACCATGATATACAGACAAGTAATATAAAGGAAAATGAATTTAAGGGTATTTGGGTATGTGGAGCTATTGAATAGGTGTGTGTTTTCAATGTATCAATCCTCTTATATATAAACATTACGGAATCTCCTTTATTGTATTTTGCTGCATAATGTTATGCCCTTCCAGGTCAAACCAAGAATCGGAAACTAGGACCTTGTTTGTTTCCTAATTTCAAAAATAATTTTGTTTAAAATTCATTTTTTTTAACTCATTTGCAAGTATGTGTACCTTATATATTATTTATATTTTCTACAAAAATTGTCCTCTGAACATCGAAGAGAACAATGATAACATTTTTCAGTTTCTTTTTAGAAAAACTTACTTTGAAAATATTTTTCTAAAATATTGGATTAGAAATTGATTGTTGAAGAATGTAAATTTTTTTAGAAAACAATACACTTAAAACACAAGACAAGACATAAAATATACCTGTATTCTTCAACTGCTACAGAATAAAAAAGCTGAAATTTGAAATATTGATTTACAAGAATAACAAATAGAATAAAGATAAATTATTGCAACAAATATAGAGAACAAATTTCCATGTCAAACAAACACAAGCAAATTTAAAATTTAGCCATTTACAATACACGATAAAATAACAGATTTATTACCAAGCGCGCCTTCAATCCAAGCGAACAAAAATGCACTAGGAAAAAATTTGACATCCTTGATCAAGGTAACAAAGTTGACGAACTGCTGAATATACGCTTCAAACTCGAACATATTGTACGTAATCTTCCCATGCTCATTGAGCTTATCTACGAAGCACCGTGAAGTTAAAAATAATTAGTTGAAGATCATGAAAAAAACAATAGTTAAGCATTATTCCATCATTACGTATGAAAAGGTAAAATAGCTAAAAGCCTCAGACAATACAGTGACGAAGGAATATCACAAAAACTGAGTTCGCTATCACCTTTGGACAAAAGCGAACATCAAG
Source organism: Macrotyloma uniflorum (assembly GCA_016859785.1). Classification (NCBI taxonomy): domain Eukaryota; kingdom Viridiplantae; phylum Streptophyta; class Magnoliopsida; order Fabales; family Fabaceae; genus Macrotyloma; species Macrotyloma uniflorum. The sequence goes on along the minus strand of BDMB01000007.1, from coordinate 3,675,155 downwards.
AGTCTCCAGTATACTGCATTTTGATATAGCAGCTTCAACAGCTTCCTCGTCAACATTGCAAGACTGAAAACCCAAAATATCAAAAGATAAAAATTTAATAAAACGAAGGTTTGACACAAATTGATATAGGGTGAAAATTTGATTGATGAAAATATGATAAGAACCTCACTACAAAAATTAGCTATTTAAGAAAGTCCAACCAACTTATAAACCCTACACTAGAATCTTATACTTCCAAGGTGGGACTCATGTCAAGTACCTTGCAATTGGATCCTAACACAATATACTAAATACATTTCTAACAGGCTAAATTTCTGGTGGAGCACAAAAAGCCAATCTCAAATTCGAACATGACTCCCTAAAAGACTTATGCTACCCTCTAGAGTTAGTAAGAAACCTTTGAAAAGGAAAATACTCGATTATACAAGGTTTGACAGGAGCCAAGACTATCAATTAAGTAAATATGTAATATATAAAATCAGTGATACAAAGTAGGGGAATCTTTCAAACATTCCAATAAATTTCACAAGGTAAAAATGATGGCTGATTAAAGCTGTAATGCAGAAAAGATAACCTACATATTGCGTAATATACTATAAATGATAAAGTATATCTAAAATAACAAAGACCAGACAACACTGAAGCGTATTCAAAACTTAAAAAGTGCATAAACAGATTAAAATTAGCAGGGAAGATTTAATACCTGAAGGAATAGACTAGTCAATCTTGGACACTCTAGCTTCAAAATTTCCAAAGAGGAACAATTGCTGAACAGAGAAGTTAAAACATTACCATATATCTGATATGAGATGGATAGAAACCAACACACATTTATTGCAGACCCAACCGTACCTTAAATTAAGAAAGCATAGGTTGAGACAAGACACATCAACCTCTTTCAAATTTGCAGACAGCGATAGGTTTAAAAATAACAAATGACAACAATTTGCCCTCAATGGAATGACAACCTTCCTAATATTTGGACATCCAACACAATTGAGGTTTTGCAATAAGCGAGTGGATTGTTCACTTGATTCAGGGACATTCTCATTAGAACTTGCCCTGGATAGGGTGCTCACGGCAGGTAAATTGTTACTCTGCCCACAACTGCATCCCCAATTCAAATCATGCATATTCAAGCAGCCATTCAAGCTCACGTGAGTGAGGTTTGTGCAGCAAGCAAGAAGCTCATCAATGGCTGATTGACAGAGAGTTCCATAAGACAAGTCCAATTCCTGAAGTGCTGGTAAAGCCCCTCCTTTGTAAAGAGGTTCAAGTGATGTATCGGTGACATATTTGCAAGCTTGCAGCTTTAAAACCTTCATGAAACAGGAGGAAAAAAATGTAGCACTATCAGCATAGATGAAGATAATAAAAGAATAAAACAAAAATGAATGCCAAACTATCAAGAATAAGGTGGTAAGAGAAAAGACAGATTGAAATTATAAGAATATGATATTATGATGAGTACACAATACTAACCATAAAAAAATGATTATTCTAAGTATTAGAATAGTACTAGTAAAATCCAGCTTAATACCACTACAAATCGTGCTATGGTAACTCTAACCTTTAGTTGTAAACAAGAATCAAAAACAGGCTGCAAGTTCACCAAGAAAGTGTATGATAAGTCAAGAACAGTCAAATTTGGAAGACAATATAGAGATCGAAGACCATCTGAACCAATTGATGGGCATGACATCAATATCAATGATTCAATCAGTGGGCATGAGACAGTTGTAGCAGACAAGCAGTCATCAGTTAGTTGGCTGTAATTCCAAAAAGTAAAAGTCAGTCAGAATTGCAGAAGGAAGAGTCTGAAGATGTTCAGAGAAACAATTAATGAATGTTTTAGAAAGGATACGTAGGAAAATAATGTACACATAACCTGCAAAAGGAAGCATCCAGAGATGTTAAGAGTGGACAATTAATGAATGCTTCAGATAGTACACCGCATCCTTTCAACTCAAGTGAAACCATATAAGGTGCTTCAATGCTGAGTGTGCTCAATTTTGGACATATTCCTAAATTGAGGGATGAAAGACCAACCTGAGAAGCAAGACATGAAAAGAAAATACTTAACATCTAGCCAATGTAAATCACATTAACAGAAGCTCATCTCATGCAAAACAGAATTGCTTTGTATGAGGGAGAAAAACCCAGATGTCTTACATTGTAAAGTACAAAATTTATAGCTTGAAGAACATGATCAGGAAAACAATCAAGAAGAAATCTTCATAATTCACAGTTCATCCCAATATTCAGTAGGCGTAATTATTGACTTGGCAGCATGCCAAATATTCAAAATTAAAAGGCATAAAGAATTGACAAGTTTAATCCTATGCAATCAGAATATAAAGCAACCAATACCACTTACTGGACAAAATGACGCTCTTTCCAAATGATCACAGCCATCCAACATAAGTCTCTCTAGATTAGGGCATGTGAGATCAAGATTAGTTATTGCCCGGCAACCACCAAGTGAAAGACTGATTAAAGAGGTACTGATGAATTGAACCGACGTCAAACTCTGAATTCATTAAAACACCATCATAGGTTAGAGTTCTAAAAAATGATTAACGAAATTACAAGCAAGAACTCCGTAGGCAAAATTCACAATATGGGGTTAAGGGGATCTATTGGAAAAGATGACTAAAAAAACATATAAAATACATGACCCTCATTAGTTGACACTAATGGTGTAAATCATGCACAAGCAAATTAGGGATAATGAACACCAAATGGTAAAAATATACCTCACAATTATCAAGAACTAACGATTTCAACACTGGACAGCCTCCACCATCATTAAAAACATTGCATACGGAGTTATTTAAAGATTCACACTCGGAGAGATCCACTTCTTGTAAAGATTGGCATTGCAAAGCCAATGTGGTTAAGCTGTCCTGCTTTGGTATTGTTAATTTCTGCATTGCCAAAAATTCTGCCCTTTAACCTATTATAGTATAGAAAAATATGGGAACAGAAAATAACAGACATAATGACGACATACTTGAAGTGAATTTGAAGTGATGTTGATACGCTGAAGTACAGGGCAATTGGACACCAAAATAGAAGACAGCATTAGGGTCATCAAGTTCAAATTGGCAAATCTGACAAGAAAAATAATTTAAAAACTAAATTAGAAAAGAAGGTACTCAATAATACATTGAATAGAAGCATTAAAAAAACATGTGACAAGAAGCAAAGGTACTCAATAATACTTGCGACAATGAACCAATCTAATGTTCTGCAAGCGGGGAAGATCCAAAGACACTGATGTCAATAGGCTACAATTATCAAGCTCCAAAACCTACAAAAGCAGGAACATCGTTTCTCATTTACAAGTCTTGCCCAGGAATTAAGACATTAATATCAGCACCATGGACAAATCGCACACCTCCAACATGTAGCTATAAGCTATTGCAGCCATTGAAGCTGAAGTGATGCCCTCACAACTGTGAAGCTTCAGAACTGTTAACATTGGCAGTCTAACAGTCTACAAAGAGGGGGGGGAAAGCATGTCAAAAAAGGCAGATTGAATCTATACAGGCAAGAGTTATTATAGACTCAAAAATATACCTCCAAGGATACATTTGGGCAGTACGATGCATCCAGAAAACTAAGGTTAGCACAATTCTGGGCTATCTCCCTTAATGTTTCATCACTAAGACACGAACAATTAGACATGTCCAAAGAAATTAATTGCGGGCATGATGTAACAGCTGAGCGAATAGCAGAATCAGGAAGTTTGTGGCAAGATCCTAAATCAAGCTCTTGCAGAAGGGGGCAGTTGAGTACAGTCTGAGCCATGTTACTGCGCTTCAAGGACATAGTTTCAAGTTGTGGACACCTGGAAAAGAATAATCACATTTTAGTTCGCTGGTAAAGATACAGCTAAATGTGAGCTAAGTACTAAATCATATTATTCACCTGACTGCAATACGCATCACACGGCACTTTGTCAACTGTAGATGACACAGCCTATCGTGACTAACTGATATTTCCTGAATACCACTGCCAAGTATAGCTTCATTGATGCTCAGTCTCTTCAACATAGAACAATCAGCCAAAGCATGGAAAAAACTATCCATTATATTTCCTCTTCCCAATGTTAAAGCCTCAAGATTTCTGAAAACAGTTATAACGAATGAACATGAATCACAGTTAACTTAATTGGCAACCCAAATACCGCAGAAACTACCAACCTTAACGAAGAGATGGCCTTCATAACAAGCTGATTAGAGGGAGGACCGGACATGCGGAGTGCTGTGATATTAGGGTAACGCCTACAGATGTCCTCGACTACAAAACACACAAGCCTTATGTCAGCACATTTACAGGTTTACTAGGGGTACAGAAAACTATTTCCATCACCCATATTTGAATGCTACCCGAAATATTTACAAATAACAATTTATTATGAAATATATTTTCGGGCTCTCACATTGCTCAACAGATATGTTACGATCTTCAAAATTCAAACTCTTCCAGAAGTCTTCATGAGCACTAGCAGTTCGCCACTGTTTACAAACCCTGGCAGCTTTGCAGAGATTGGGGTGATCCAAAAAGGAGAAAACCTAAATTATAAGGGGGACGGGTAAGGATAGACCTCCAATTTACAAACAATTAAAACAGCAACAAATAGTAAATACCATGTGCAATAAATCATCCGTAAGATCCATCTTGGCTACTAGATCATCTACATTTGCGATGTCACTGTCACCTCCTTCAACAATGTTACTCTCCTCACCAGAAGACATCAACCTCAAAGCATCCTCGTTGGATCGAACAGACGGTCCCTGAAGATCATCATAATCCCCATATTCAGCAGATGCACTGGAATTCCCACCAATCGAAAACCTCGCAACAGTAAAATGAGCGCCACTGCAAAACAAAACGAACATCAATACACCACATTTCTCGATAACGTAATAACATCCTTATTCCTCCCACATACATTTTCCAATATCCCAATTCAGAAATGAACATCAATCGTTACATAACCCTAGCAAAAAAAACACAACATCTTAAAGGTAACGAATGCCCAATGCAAACAACTCGCTCTGAAACTCACTCCAAATCAAAATAAACTCTGGCACGCTTCCTGCGAGAGTCGTCCTCGGCGGATGCGGAACTACTCTCTCCGTCAGAACGACGACGGTTGAACAAAACCCTCTCCATTCCTCAATCGGCAGAATGAAATCGGCGTTCCTAAAATGGGTCCCGCGAGCAGAGAAGAGAAACGAAGAGGCTTGAAGGTTATGGAGCAGGAAAAGTTAAGACATGATAAACCCTAGGTCTGGATCGCGCACATTTGGCGAGAAACCCTAGGGCGAAAGCGGTTTGAAGAGAGGGGTGAGTTTCTTTGTTGGTTCCAGAAAATGTGGAAATTGAACACAGAAAGAGGAGTATGAATGAATGGATCGGATCGGATACGCTTGTTCGATTTTGGTTGCTCTGAAGTGTTGTTGTGTGTTTGTGTTTGTGTTTGTGTTTCTTTGTGTTCTTTGCGGAAAGGTAGTTTACTAATGAGAGATTGGAGGATGTAGACGACGGCGTTTAAGGTGATATTTATTGTTTATTTATTTATTTATTGATTTGTTTTATTATTTTTGAATTTAAAATTGGGGTTCCGCGTGTTGAGTTTGAAAAAGGGTGCTTAGTGGTTGCTGTCTCTTTTTGCGTCTACAAAAGTGGTGATAATGCGAACCAACCAAAGGATGATGTCTTGTCTTCATGAGATGACCATTTTCATTTCTCATTTCAATTTTTAAGACAATAAAGAAACACTCCATTAACATTCATCATTTAATGGGACTTTCATGCTTTCAATTCTTCTTTTCTCAATCTTATTTTATCTTAATCTTCAGTCCAAACTTATTCATAACTTTTATTATTACATATGTTAATCTTCTGTCCAAAGTTTATGGTTATTACATATGTCAACCATAAACTTTTTATTACATTCTAAATTCTAAATTATATTGAATCACAAATTAAATGATATTATTAAATTACATTCTAAATCCCTAAATTTTTTGTCACCTAAATTATCTAATCTATGATCATTTTTCTTTATGTCTTCCGTTTTATTTACTTTTCAAGAGTTATTGATCCAATTTTTATCTTTATATTTACTAAAAAAAGTGACAACTATTTATTACAAGTTAAAAAATATAAAGTTTATTTTGTTTATAAATGTTTTTTATTGAAGCAATATTTAGGTTTAATATGTTGATAAAATTAATTTACATTGAAGTGTAATTAAATCTACTCTATACATTGTAATCAAATTGATATACAAATAAACTACATTAATTGAAGTAATATAATTATTTATTAACCGATTTATCCCCTCTGTTAAAAATATCAATTACTTTAATGCAAGGTTATGATTATATTACTTTAATATATGTATATTTCGATGTGCTGTTTAATTGCGTTTTTTATTATTGAAATTTTAAATAAATCTTGTTTTTATTTAGAAATTGACAAAGTTTTATTTTCTAATTTTTTTTTTAAATCTTAATTATTCACCACTTTGACAAATTATTAGCGTACTTAATAGAAGTATACGAGCAGTTAACAACCTTGAGTTTTTTTTTGTTTTTTTCTTCAAAATTTTAAATAAATTTTTTAATAGTTTGTTTGAAATGTTTTTTTTTTTAAATAGTCTTTTTAGTTATTATAACTAACATTGAGTTTTTTTTTTTTTTATATTTAGAAAATGTAATTTTAAACTCTCAAAAGAATTTATATTAATAAATCATATTTAAAATTTATTGCTCTCATCACATTCAATATTTCAAACTTAACTTACTAACTAAACCAAATTAAATACATGTATAATAGACAATTCTTTATAACAATAATTTATTGATTTAATTAGGGATTTATTAGTTCAATCATTGACTTAGTGAATTAATATTTTAACTAATCCATCACTAATTCAATTATTTTTATTTTTAAAACATAATTATGAGATTGATAGTATGTATGATATGAAATGAAATGAAATAATATGAATACGTTTGTTTATTACTCTTCACATACTAAAAAAAAAAATACTCATTTGTACAACTAGTAATCTTAATTTTCATTGATGTATCATTTACATATATATTTATGTATGTGATAAAATATAATATTTCTTTAAAAAATAATATATGTTAATTTTACATTATATTAATATAATATAATTTAAATTTAAGATAGATTTTGTCACTATTCAAATTTTAAACTATAATTCAATTATTTTTAAATATATTTAATTATTATAAAATACAATAATTGTATAATACAATGATATATATACTAATCTATTATTTTAGTATCTTTATAATTATTGTATTTTGATATCAATTACAATTTTATTTCTCTTAGTATATGTTACTCAATATATTTAAAGGTGAACATTTTTATATATAGTATTACATTATTAATTTTATAAGTTTAATTTCATTACAACTATGTTACAAGTATTTAATTAGAAACTTTAAACATTAATATTTTTAAAATTAAAAATGTAATGGACTAATTTAAAAAAAAAATCATTTAATTTAATAGATCTAATTAATAAAATATTAAGTATTCAAACATTTAAAAAATAATAATACTTTCAATATTTAAATGTGTGTAAATAATATGTTTTACTCTGTTATGAGAAGTATATTTATTTTGTTTAAAAAAATGAATTAATTAAAAAACTGACTTAATTGATATATATTTAAAAAATAAAATAAAAAATTGAATGAAAACATTTAGACATGTTTTGAAGTTATTATAATGAAAAAAGCACTCGAGTTAAGATATGACAAGAGGATTCCTTGTACAATGACAGGTAGGTTCCACCAAAACAATCTAAGACATTCATTTATCAATAGAATCATTCATTCTATAGCCTTTTATATCACAATTTATCTAAATACTTATTTTATACGTTTATTTATAATATTTTTCATGTTAAAAAATGTATTTTACATTTTAAATATAAATACATCCTCATGTCATTTATAAAATTTTAAATTAATATTTCCTTTTAAGGTTAAGAGGTGAGTCTATTTAAGTAATTCAAAATTTTTTTTTTTATATGATAGATTTTTGAGTGAATGATTTTTAATGACACAATGAGGCTATTAATCTTTAAAGGTTTTATGATCAAATCAATTTTAAACTAGGACATTACAACCATTAAATAGGTCATGTTGAAGTTTTATCTTTTAAACTAAATTCATGCCCAACCCTACAAAGCATAATCTATTTTATCCTTTGTTAGAGAGTAGATAAACTAAAAATAGTTAATCAAGATTTCTAACTAATATATATTAATTATAAATAATTTAAATAAAAATATCACACATACAACATAATACCAAAAATACATAAAATAGAACTATAATTAAATTAACAAGCTAAAAAAATAATTTATATTTTTATGAAATGGAAGAAAATGGCTTTATTCTCCTCAAAGATAAGCCCATTAAAAAATGCGGGCGATGTGGAAGTAGTAGGAAGTAGCCCAAACCCAGTAAACTACAAATAAAAGCAAAGCTTTTGCTATTTACATTTCCTCTACGTGCTAAATTTCCACTTCCTCTTTCCTTATTTTGTTTGTAAAATTATCTTATTAACCTAAATTTTTCCTATTTACTAGCAAATTTAGTATATATATATTTTTTTTTTTATTTTAACTTCTATAAAAATCATTTTTTTTTCTAAATGTAATTTTAACTTATAAAGAAACTCATATTATTATTATTTTTATTTAATTTTTCTCTTAAATTTTCTTAAAAAAAATTTCCAAAAATACTTATGTATCTTCTTTTAATTTTTTTATTTTTTCTATAAGATTTACCTTTTTTTCTAGGATTAAATATATTTTTAATTTTAGTAAAATGAACTAGCTTTAATTCAGTACTTATATATATATTCTTTATTTTTTTTTATCCTCATGAAATGTTAAGTAGTTGTTTTTAATCCTTATAAAAATATTAATTTTGGTTTTAATCTTAGTAAAATATATTTTATTTATTTATCATCATTATAAATTTTGAAAAATCCGTAAGTTTGGTCCCTTGCATCCATTTTAGGTTAGATAAATAAAAAATATTATACAATTTTTTTTAAAAGCATTACTTGCTGACATTATCGAGAATAATTACTTGATTTCCACATAAACAGATAATGAATATTATATAATATTAATTTTCAATTTTAAAGAGACTAAAAGGTATTTTTTTTTTTTTAAGAAATCACAATATTTATGTTTTTTTTTTTTCTCTTTCTCTTCTATCTCTCGTTTCTATATATTAATATCGATATAAAGTTATATTGGATGATATTATATAAACTTAGAATTTGTGAACATATTTTGGAAAGAAAAAAAAGAGTAATTATGGAGGGAAGTAATTAAGGAGAGAGAAAAGGTTGGAAGTGAAAGATGAAGGTGAGTTAAAATTGTCCGAAATAAGAAGCATATATTATGTAGTGGACGGTCCATATTGATGATTGTTACGTAGGTTCTTGAAGATTAAATTCCAACTGGACCAGAGGAAAAAGGACTGGTTGACAATTGCAGGTTGCTAAGATGAAAATGACGCTAACCAATTCACCTTTACATTTACGTCTCATATATCACCCACGTTATACTTTTTATCTATTTTTTCCTATCACCCCTATCACTCTCTACATCTACCTACCCTTCAATTCCATCCCCCAAATACCTCCTCAATCTCTCATACACCATCAAATCATTAATACCTGCGTCAAATACCAAACCCCAAAATAATTTCCTCTGCATATTTTCCTTACAATACAACTCCCTGCAAAATAAAGTAGAGAACAAAAATAATAAAGTGAAACAAAAATTACGATGGACGACAACTATTCTTAAATGATCTAGTTATGTGATAGAACGAGCTTGAGAGGTTCTCGAGAAAATTGTCTGTCCTGGTGCAAGGATAGCCATCGGATCAAAATTGGCCTTTCGTTCCACAAATCTCCCCCATTGTTTTCCAAAGTGTTTCATCCAATCCTCCCGTGACTGGTAGTGAGGAAAGTATAGCTTGAAATCAAGGCCTCTGCTTGTGCAGAACTCAATAATCTCATTGTTTTGCGCCACCAAGCGTTCAACTGGTGGACCCTTTGGGGGTGGTGGACTGAATCGGAGCAAGGCTACTATGTAGAAGATGTCACTGTCCGGCACCACCACAGAGTGACTATCATCCCACCTGTTTTATTAAAAAACAATAATAATTAAATAGCCCATAATTTTTTTGTTTCTGTTCTCCCTCTGTTCAAATCATTATTTAGAGAACATACATTCCAGGAATAGTAATATATAGTATCCATTAAACCAACTGCATAAATTCATTTTTAAGTTCCGTTAATGCATGAGGTCAATCGAGTGACCATGACTTCAACAACCAGTGATTATGCATCCTCCTCATCCCCACCCAGATTGTTCATGGGGGACCCTCGAAGAACCAAATTCCTCCCCCACGAAAAGCACCATCAAACTTTATATCTCCTATATAGAACCCATACAAATTCCGGAATCACTAATCCGCTCTGCCGAACAAATATCCTTGTCGATTCTCGATTAGTAACACTCACCATGATAGCTACATTGCTTGGAATCAATAGATATTTCAATCTCCAGTTCCGGAGAGAATTTCCCACATCTCTCCCTTCCCATTTTACCCTCTCAGATCAGCCACATGCATACACACTTGATGCAACAAATTAATACATCGTTCACAAAATTTCTATTAAAAAAAGCAGGATTATTCTCAAGCGGGCCCCACCGTATCTTTGCTCCATGCAGAGGTACATCCGTACAGGTCCATAACCTAACAGAGCTGCAACAACCTCCTAAGGGTGGAGGATGTGTACATACGGGAAAAACGTATGCATCATCGATATAAGAGGAACGAGTGTTATAGAGTACGGACGAGCACATAGTAAGATGGTACAACCATCATATTGTAGAGCATATGATTTTCGATTGACGACCAAAGTATGGTACAGTTGATGGTTACCTGTAGGGGTCCCATTATGGCTGACCTCAAGTAGTAACAAATATTTGATACTCACCCTCAAAATCTTAACCACCCTGTTTGAATCACGGTTCAGCAAGCTCTGCCGCGACATATCGTGAGAAAGAAAGAAGGGGCTCAGATTATTCATTATTCGTGGCCAACATGTCGCACGGTGGGACCCGGTCCATGTGCTTCTCACGTGTTCCGCATATGAGCCCTTGAATATTTTTCCTTTTTCTTTTCATTTTATCCACTCAGTCACTCATCAATTAATCATGATCTTATGTTCAGTTTCGACATGGCCACATTGTTAAAGATGCAGTAGAAGAATGTGAGTCGCCCCTCCCAACCCTTTTGAGATGTAAAAAGAATGAGAGAGTAAAGGTTGTATTTTTATTAGTAAATAAATATTAAATAGTATATTATTAAAGTATAGAAGTATGTATTGATTGTAGTAGAGTTAATGAAGGGTAGGAAGGGAACCAGGTACGTACTTGTTTCGCAAGAGCGGGTAGACTAAAATGGGGCCATCGACCCCGTCCTTGAGAATCTTCTTGAAGACCTCACGATCAAAATCAACGATGTTGGACTTGGACACAAACAGATTGAGCCAAGGGTGAGGTGCATCCCAGGTGCCGCTGGCTTTTGCGTGCTCCTCCACACGCTTTACACGTAGCAAAAACTCAATGTAAGTCACATCGATCTGGAACTTGAGAGGCTGAATGAATCGTAGCCGTCCGAGCAATCGATCGAGATCCTACAGCGGAGTTGAAGTGGTGAATTAGTTTTAGTTAGAGGAAGGAAGGGAAGGGAAGGGAAGGGAAGAGGGAAGGAATATTGAGTTGGATTTAGTGTAGTGTAGTGTATTTTGGGGATGATAGAGTAATGGGATACTTTTGAGATTGCAGAAAATGATGGGTTTTTGGCTATTTGTGGAAGTGTGGGGACCGTAACGTCAGCGAGATCTGAATGATCAGCGCTATGGAGCAGCTAGTGATGTTACATTACCATTTTAGCCACAATGGGATGCTCCCTATTACGAAAGTGACACCTTGGGACAATAATAATGATAAGGCAGCAGCAACAGCAAACAGCAACAGGTCAAGTACACTCAGTCCCTACGGTAATTTAAACTAAGGTATTGGCTTTTTTATATTCTTCGTCAGAAAATCCAATGGAAGATACATCATTACCGTATGGTCAGTTTTCAGCAACCAATTCAAGTTGTGAGACAAATTTATAATCATAACAACCCTAAACAAAAAGGATTAGAACCAAAGCAGCGACCCAGAACCCCCGGACAACACACATGCTCTCTCGATCTTTAACCAACCGTCCCCTCCCTCCTCGGTTGCTAAAATTCATGTCTCACTCACTCACTCACTCACTCTTAACTCTGCTTATATTGACTTTTTACCCGGGCCCCACATAAAACACCACTCTACGGTTATGCATGCCTTTAACCACGGGACCCACTTAGCAACCACCTAGGTCAAAACTCACGCTCACAAGGAAATTACTTACTTACCGCATCAACACGGGAAGGATCATCGGCATTACGATAGTGAAGAGCCAGTTCCAAGCAATACAAAACAGGTCCGGCACCGGAAGGAATATGAATCGGGTCGAACACCTCTTCCGGGCCCAATGGCACTGTGGGCCATCCGTTGGCCCGGTCATCGCTGTTCACCAGAACGAACCCTTCCACGTAATCAAAACATTCCTCTAATCCCTCCACCACCAGCGACTCTGCATCGCCAGCATACTCCTCAAATTCAGAGTAAACCACTCTTATCCACCTCACCTAATTAATCAAATCACACCAAACAAACAAAATCTCTTAACTAACAACGTGTTATTATAGTATAAATATATAAATAAAAGAGCGGTTAAAAAAAATAATAAGAAAATTGTTTTTCCACCATATCTGGAGCTTGTTGAAGAACAACCCTGGCCCTTGTAATAATACCGAACTGTCCTAAGCCACCGAGCGCGCCAAAGAAAAGTTCAGAGTTTTGTGTTTGGGAGCAGCAAAGCGTTTCGCCTTTGCCAGTTACGACTTCCAATTCCGTTACGTTGGATGTCTGAGGACCGTAACGGAAGGTTTGACCGCTGACGCCTGCGTAGGAGAGCGTTCCACCAACCGTTAAACCGAGATAATCCGTCCAGGACCTCGGGGCGAGTCCAACCTCCGCAACGCAGCGTTTAAGGACGTCTTCCCATAATGCCCCTCCCGAAACGTCCACGTAGGCAGTGCCTTCTATCCAGAGAATCTTAAAAGGCTCCTTCAAGGCGCGCATGTCCAGGACCAGTCCCTGCTCCGCCATCGCCTGTCCGTTCACCGAGTGCCCGTTCCCCCGCGCCGCCACCGTCAGACTCGGCAACGCCGCCACCACTTTCACCACTCTGGCCACGTCGACGGCGGAGGTGGGCCTGATCAGGGCCAAGGGCTTCACGGACTTGATGCCGCCGAAATCCTTGCTGGCGATTCCGGTGGGACCGAATTCGTCGATGCTGGCTTGAAGTTCAAGCGCTCTGAAGAGGCTGGCAACGTCGTCGTCTTGCCCGGACTCGGCATCGTTTTCATGGACGAAGTGTTCCAAATAAGCTAGCATGGTGGGCGGCGGTGAGCGGTTTTTTTTGGTATTGGAAGTTATTTATTTGTTGTGAGGAAAGAAAATTTGCATAAAGTGATGAGTGTGGTTCTTCTTCTTCTTCTTGTTCCAGGTGAAGTTTGGCGTTAAATAGTGGGTTATTTGGATTATTTGGAATTTTTTTAGTAATTAAAAAAAGAGTAGTGGTATTTTTTGGATTCATTAGAGTTATGACGTCATGGCCCCCTTTCAATATTCCGTTGACGCTATGATCCCTTCCACATCAATTGTCTGCCACTTGTGCAAGTTTTCGAATTCCTGAATTATTATTATATTATTCCCTCTAATCTTATTGTCTCACTTCACTCTCATGCACTTCCACTTATTTTCTTCTTCAAATACACTTTTTTCACTTAAGAGACAAATATGAAATAAACAAAAAATGTCTTTAGTTGAAATTAATTACCAGTGTTTCCGAGAATACCTAATCGCTTGTTAGTTAACTCCACTATCGTTGATAAATCGTCATTATCTACAATCATTACAAGGGTGAAAAGTTACACACTGAAAATGGATCTAAGTCAGGTAAATTTACCCTATATGATGTTAATTTTATTCATTAACACAAGTCCTGTGTTAAAATATCTTGGTTAATAAATAGTTTTGTTAGGAAATAAAGAAATAATATAGATTTATTATGTAGTATTGTGTTGTAGATTTAAGTAATGTTATCTAGATAAGAAATTAGGTCACAGTCCAATTACTAGTATCAAGCTGTAATCAATTACCATATCAATTATTGATATCCTGTTACAATGTTTGTAATCAATTATCAATCAAAGCCATGTTGTCTGCCCGGATCCATATTTATATTTTTTTAAATCATTTTCTCTTTATTATTTTCTTATTCCATTTTAAATACTAATTTGTTATAGTAGGTTTGAGGTATTAAAATTAGGCATTAGAGTGTACTTACTCAACAAAGGTGTTAGATGAGAGGTGAAAGACTATAACCAAGTGAAACAATGATAATACAAATATGAAGAAAAATAAATAAAGGAGAACTATATCGGAAGAAATAAGTAAATTTTCAATAATTCAAACTATATACATATTTTTAATTATTTAATTTTTTATATTTAAAACATCAAATCTAGAATGAAGAAAGATTATGATATATTTGTTTTTCTTGGTCGATGATAATGTCATGATCATCTTTTTTTTAATCATGATATTAGTATGAATAATTTATTATGAAAAAAATATTAATACTTTTTTCTGAACGCATATAAAAAAAAAATGTATTTCTCATCAACATAATTTATTCAATATCTAAAATTATATCAATACAGTTCAAATCTTAAACTATTTGATCAAGAGATACAAATTATCAACACTTAAATTATTCATAACCTTCTAAATATTGATGTAAAGTTTTCAAACACAATTTCATTCTCTAACTAATAACCACGTTTAAAGGTTTGAAATAAAATCAAATATTGTGGGTACATCGACGAGGGTTTTTATTTAATACATTTTCACTTTCAATCATCTTTCTAATTATATATGTCAATTACGACATAACTTAAACATTTATGGGTGTTATCTTAAAATAGATATTTATTTATATTTTAGATATCAAATCAAACATTTGTTGGTATTTATCTAATAATAATTAAATAACAATTCACCGATAGAATAATGAAAAGAATTATCAATTATTTTTTAATTTCATCAATCTATGTTATGGAAATAGTTTTCTTATATAATAAGATAAATATGTGTAAAAAGAATATAATTTTATGTTAATGAAAAGAAAAATATATATATAAATACTTACTTTTATTTTTTATTTCAAAACATTTATGTGACATGCTAATATGTTGAGTATATAATAATTATTTTAGAAAATGGGTATTATATAAATATCTCGAGAAAAATGAGTGTTTATGTATATTGCTATAAAAATAAAGTAATTTATATATTAACGACAGTAGGAGAATTTGAAGGATAAATGACAAAGTAAAAAACGGAAAATTAATTCTAAGATAAAAATAGTATCAATATTTGGATAACCCACATAATGTACAAAAGATATAAAATACAATTATTTATTTTATTCATAAAGCAGATAAAGACTTGGTTGCTAGTTCTTTACAACTTATTTTTCAATCTAATCATCACCTTCCTTAAAATTTGAAAAATTTGCTTTCAATTAGGAACAAAAAAAAGTCAAATTATTCTTCAACTATTTGTCTTATTACTTATTTTTAATTTTCTTTATTTAATCTAATAAATAAATTTAAACTTTTAATTTGACTTAATTATCTAAAAGAACTAAATTTAAATTAAAAACTTGACGGTAAAAATTTATGAGTAATTTTATATTTACACATATATATAATATGAAAATAATTATATATATAATATGATATAGTTATATATAATTATACTTGTAATGCTTTACTTAAAATGTTTTTTTTTTATAAAACTTTATGAGTTAAATTAAATAAGTTACACAAGTGAAACTCAAATTCAATATTTTTATTTAAAAAAAATTCAAAATTTTAATTAAATTAAATAAATAAACAAAACTTGAACTATATTTTTTTTTTTTGCAAACTAAACCGAAACTTAAGCTCTACTTTACTAAACTCGTTTACATCCTAGTTACAACGTACAAAACAAAACAGAAATTGACCTTTTTGTCCCTACAAAGATAAAGGAGAAAAATTGTGACTTTTTTAAGTGACTGAAACATTGTGGAGGTAGTCATAATTCAACCTGGGCGGTTAATTTAAAAATTCAAATCCAATACTATGGTGATGCCAGCACAGATAATAGAACTATTAAATTTCCCTAATTTATTTTTCTTAATAGAATAATTTGTTTTCGATGCTACCAATTCTAATAAATGTTTCAAATATTTTATTCTAGACAAATATTTCAAGTTTATAATTTTATCAAAATTGATATATATATATATATATTTCGTATTATACACATTAAAATAGATAATATAATTTTTTTTATAAATATTTACTAATTTTATTCAAATAAATATTATATAATTCAAATAGATGATATATATTGAAATTGGATTCTTCAAGTTAAATCTTCTTTTAACAATCTTTTTACCCTTTAATTCTAAATACTCGTAAAGATGTTTGAGAGGCTTAAATTAATAATAATTTAATAAAGTTGAATGAATGTCTAAATCAAATCAAAGAGTCTATATTTCATTAATTACTTATACTCTATACTTGTTATTGTTATTGTACGATAATATTTATAATTAATTTTTTTTATCTTTATTTATATTTAAATACGTATTATGATTTTTTACCTAAATGAGCCATAAAAACTAATTGAAATGTTGTTAATTATTGTTCGTTTAAATAATAATTAAAATATTCTCAACTACATCTCATTCAAAATAAAGTCTAATTGAGATGTTTTCAATTAATTATCCACATAAAATAAATAAATAAATATAAATGTCGAGACATATTTGCTACAAAATATATGAATTTTCCAACCTCTTATCTAAATCACTTGTAAAATAACCAATGATAAAAAAATGACTGTGATCATATATAACATTTTATATTCTACATGTCTAATGAATCCTAACTGTTAAGAGGGTGTGCTATTAAAATATTGCATTGGTCATGCTTCGATATATGAACTTTTTGGAATTAAATTAAGTGCACTTATCTTAATTTTTATAAAACCTCCGAGAAAAGATAGAGACAAAACTCGGTTTCAAATGAAAGGTTATGCGCCTGCGAATATAGCACTTTGTAGTGTTGGAGTTGTTTCAATATTTTATCTCTCTCTTTTTCTTTCCCATCTATCATTTAATCTGAGTTTCAAAAAGAAAAAACACTTATTATTACCTGAACTCAACTCATATTATGTCATTTCTTGAAAGAATATCATAACAACTCCCACCGTTGAAAAAGTGTGTGCTGCATGGATCCCACATATAGTAAAAAGGTGTATGAAACCAATAAAACCAAACAATTCTAGTGCCCATGTTTACAAATGACATCAATTTCATTAGTTTATTCTGTACTATGATTTCGCATTTTCATCAGTTTTATCGTCATCTCCGACAGTTCATATAATTAAAATGGATTAGTGTGTGTTCTTATCCACGCTTAACATGGCAGCTAGGTCATGGTGAACCAAGTTATATCGTTTATCACGCTCCAATATTGACTTCTGATAAGGCATGTTTGAGATTCTTGGAAGATCTCAGTCACGTCAGGTTCCATTTATTGATGCATGTTTCGATTGAAAGTTTAACTCAAAGTCTCAATTTATCTTTTGCTTCGTCTATGTCTTACTAAACAAGTGTCTTTTGTTTTGTAGTTTTTCGTACTCATGTATCATAAACATAGCTATCTGCAACCCTATTACTTAACTCTCTGATTGCTTAGTCTTTATAGAATCATAGGCACCTATTTTAATGATTCTCATTTTGCTATCTTGATTCTTTTTTCCCTTTCCCACTTTTAGCCACATAGTCCAAAACAATTCTTCACATCCACCACAAAAGTCATCATTAATGTTTCACTACTCGATTTATAAAATAATAATTGTATACATGAGATTAGTTAAGTAACAGTGTAGTTTCTGAAAAACACAAATTATTTATCTTTGATCCTCGAATATATATTTTTATAATGTATTTCTATAATGACTGAGAGTACAATGATACTGAAGATAAAGAAAAACGAAACAAAAACACATGCATTGTGCAAATGGTTCAAATGGATATGGCTCCCGAACCAACCACTTACGTATTATATTTAAACTCAAACTCAATCATTCTTATTGGAGAGGATATTATTGAAGATATATATGCCAAGGGAAAAAGGAAGCCCATATGCAAACATGGAAAATATAACAAGTTGAAGAATAAATTATTTGCAATTTTTTAAAACATATCAATTTTAATATATTTTATATTTTTAAGAAAAATAATAGATATATGTTGATAATATTACTGGAAGAGTCCAAAATTAGGATTTTTTTGGTGAAATGGTATCCCTTCTTATATTTCTTTTAAATTTTGTAAAAACAGATATGGTTAACCTTTGACTGAAATAAACCTTATTTAAAGAGAATCAGACAACTTAAAAAGAAGAGCATAAATAAATAAGAGCTTATTTGATTAGAATCATGCACAAATTTATATAAGTGAAAATATGAACAACTAAAGATGATTTTAATGAGAAACAAAAGTAAAGAAATGTTATTGAATGATATAAGTATATGATTTAAAAAGACAAAGTTATTGGAAGACTTAAATGCGACGAATAATAATGGGAGCTCCATGTTGTGGCTTTAGAGTAATACAAGTAATTGGAGCATGAGCATAAGAGGGTGAGAGTTGGAAAGAGAAATGTTGAAGAATCAAAGCTAGAGACATTTTTGCTTCTAAGAAGGCAAAGTTTTGGCCAGGACAAATTCTTGGACCCCAACCAAATGGATAGAAAGCAACATGATCCTTTGAAGCTTTTGAAACCCCTTCATTAAATCTATCTGGGTTGAACTCTTCTGGCTTCTCCCAATACTTGCTATCATAATGAAGAAGTAACAGAGGTAAACAAACTTCAACCTCTGCTGGGATGGACATGTTTCCTACCCTTGTTTCACACCAGTTGTATTTGCTAAGGACTGTTACAGGGGGATATAATCTCAAAACTTCATACAATATCATTGGCACCTGCATAACATTCCAGGATTAATTTTTCTGTTCAAACTTATAATTAGAACAACAGACAACAATTATAAAACAAGTTCTTGTGTAATTGAACTTACTATCTTGAGGTGATTTACGCCTTCATAGTCAAGTGTTCTTTTGTCAAAAATCTCCAACACCTCTGCTCTTGCCTTTTCTTGCCAATTTGGATGCATTGATAGAATAATCATAGTCCATGCAAGCAGGTTCGCTGTTGTCACTTGGCCAGCAAAGTAAAACAGCTTGCATTCCTCAATCACATCATCTGTTGTTAAAGAATTACTCTGTTCTCTAAACTGTAGTAGTATGCTTAGTAAATCATGCTCTTTTACTTCACCTTCTTTCATCGCTCGCTCTTTCTTTTGAATGATATCTCTTAATATGGCTTTGATTTGGATGTCTAGGTTGTACCTACGCTTGTTCTTTGTAGTTGGTAAGAATCTAGGTTCACAATACAATCATATAAGGTGAAGTTAGTAGAAATCTCCAAACATCTTTTTGAAGTTAGTATTTAGCTTAACATGTTAGGTTGGATTTAGAGTTACCATGAGAATTGTTTGGAAGTTGTAATGTTTTGAAGTTCACCATACACTTATACTGATATAGTTTTAGCCTCCTATTTTAAAATCATTTTTATTCTGTAAATTGAAACTTTTTTTTAAAAAATTGATGAAATAAAACGATTTTCTTTTGAACTTTAAAAAAGTAGACTAGATTCAATCCAAATTTGAAGATGAAAAACATGATTAAAAAAGCAGAAATATATTATTAAGCTTTGAAAGACTGACCATGAATAATGTTTGCTTCTGCTTGTCCCTTCTGATTCTTGATGAGTTTATAAGTTTGCATAAATAAACAAAATGGTTTATGTATTGTACCTGAAACCTGGGATATAGAGGCTGTTGAAGGCTTCATGGACCAAGATTGCTTGCTCCTTTTGTAGTTCAAAAATTTTCTTTCCCTCTTGGTAGCTACTTCCAAAGGCAGTTCGAGCTATCACATCACCAGTAAGAATGTCGAATTCTGAACAAACATCCAGTTCATACCATCCATCAGCTTCTACTAAGTTTTCCCATCGCTCGATTATGTTGTAACAGCTGGTTGAGAATGCTGGCACCATTGCCTATATTATAACTTCAACTATATTAGTACTATTCTTTCTAAAAACATGATTCTTTTGCTGAAATTGTCTTGCAAGATTATTGCATCATCTGGAATGTTAGCAACATTCCTTTAGTTTAATCAGTTATAAAAATATCTTAATCAGAATTAGTTCTTTTCCTATGAAATCAAATTAATTTGAGGGAAAACCTTCAAACACTTAAGAAAATGTTTAAGAAAAGAAAGTGTTATGATATAAAAAGTTACCTTCAACTTCTCAAGGTGGAAAGCTGATGTCACTACCCTTCTGCGTTTGGTCCAAGTTTTGCCTTCCAATGAAGACAGTCCTAAAGATAGAAGACCAATGAGGGGGTTTCGTGGTGGTTTCACAAAGTGTCCATTCTTATTTGTTAAAACCAATCGTGCAAGCTCAGCATCTGCTATTATGAGTTTTGGTCTTCTTCCAAACCAACACAATGAAATATTTCCTACACAGATATAAACATTACTTTGATTAATTCACTATTTACTTCTTTTATTAGCCTTGTGTCAGTCATGTTACTTTATAGTTAATAAGTAGCTCTTGAGGGGCAAAAAAAGTTCAGCAAAACATAAATTTCAAATTTTAAAAGGGAAGACTTCACATTTTTATACCATAAGATTTTGAAATACACATCAATTTTCATATACTAAAACTGTAAAAAAAAAAGAAAAAGATGATGTCAATCAATGAAAGAAACATGTTAGAAATGTTTTTTCAAAGTAATTATCATAATAAAAGTAAAGTAACTTACCATGTTGCTGAACCATTTTGTGCAGGAAAGGGATGACTCGAGGGATGATCTGATGGTTGAGTGAGATGGGTTTTGATAATGCCTTTTGGGCAGAGTCTTTCATGTCTGAAGTGTCTCCAGTAAAAAGCTTGTATGAAGATCCTCTAATACCTTGCTTTCTCAATAATTTCTCAGTATTTCTGGGTCTCCACCACATAATATTCACA
Organism: Macrotyloma uniflorum; assembly: GCA_016859785.1. Classification (NCBI taxonomy): domain Eukaryota; kingdom Viridiplantae; phylum Streptophyta; class Magnoliopsida; order Fabales; family Fabaceae; genus Macrotyloma; species Macrotyloma uniflorum. The sequence goes on along the minus strand of BDMB01000007.1, from coordinate 3,653,666 downwards.
AATCTAATCATAACATAGAAAAGTAGCAAGGCAAAACACGATGCCATTGTTTTGAACATGCTATCTTCCATGTTTCTAAAGTAGAATAGAGGAAATAATAAGACTATTACTACCACAATGAACTGAAGATAGAGTAATGATGAGATTCAGAATTAATAAAACTATCGATGAAAGAATATTCTGTCTAGGTGAATGGGCCAAAAAGATGTACCAAAATCAAATTTTATATGATTTTAGTAAAAGAAATTGACATCTAACAACTCTTTTTTATTTTAAAATTATTGACGATTTTTAAATTTTATTGATATTAAAAACACAAAACCCTTATTTAAAATATATTTATATTACTTCAACAAAAAATAAATCGCGTTTATATCTCATAGTAAATAAAAATAGTTTAAACTAAATGTTCTTCGATAATATGTTTGCATTAGTTTTAAATATCAATAATTCTAAAAGGGAGGTAGTATATAAATTCGCGAAATAAAAATATTTTCATTTTTTATTTAATTCAATTACTCTTTCAATTAGTTAATGGATATGCTGTTGCCGACCGAGACAATGACTGCAATTAAATATTTTAAAGCCATAAATACTAATCTCCCAAAAAAATAATAATAATTCAATTTGGTTTACGTTTTAGTAAATATATTTTTTAAAATTATTAAAATTTATAGATTAATTTATTAAAATATTTCTCTTCATAAAATGTACAGTCACATATAAATAGCATAAATTAAATTATTAAAAATTTAAAAAATCATATATCATTCATTATCAATCTAATTCAATATTTACCATATAAAAGAAAAAATATAAAAATAATAAGTAATTGTTGTAAAAAAAAATAGAATTATTCCTGTCTCGATAATATCAAGTCAAGCACCTAGTCCTTATCACTATTAACCTAGTAAGCATTTTTTTTATTAATTTCTATTGGACAAACTAATTTATATTTATATTTTGTTTGGACTTTTAGGCCTGGGGGCCCATTTATTTTGAGTGTGAAGTTTTATTTTCTTTTATTTTAAGTTGGGCCACAAACAAATTCAACCCGAAGAAAATTTTATTATTTTTTACAATCCAACGGTTAGGATGTGAGAAGGAGGTAGAAACAGTTGGATGATAAATTCATACAAATGATGAGAAGAAGAAAGGAAATTGAAGTTGAGAAGAGAAACATTATATAAGGCAATATATTTATAAAAAATTAAATTATATTAATAAAATTAGTTTTAATATTAGATATAATGATTTGATATATAAATTATAATATATATTATAATCAAATAATTTTATTTGTATATTTTTTAAAATCTAATTATTATTTTATAAAACCATCGATACAAAAGTTTAAAAATTGATCGAATCTAAATCTATTTAGATTATAAATTATATGAATTGATTCAATTTGAGTGATAATCTTTTTATTTAGTTTGATATTTTTTCAGATTCTTCCGGCAAATTTAACCTATTTTGATAACTCTATTATCAAATTGGATACCTAGGTTATATATCCACGCTTGTTCTTTGTTGTTGGAAAGAATCTACATTTACAACACAATCACATAAGGTCAAATAAGTAGAAATGATCACAATATTAGGTTTAACTTAGAGTTACTCTAATAATTTATTGGAAATTATTAAATAATTATTTATAAAATAACTAAATGCATTGATCAAATAATGTTCCCTTCTATCAAACATGGAAAAAGTTGCTATTTTTTTTGGAAAGAGATTGCTCAGCCGAAACCTAAAAATAGAGAGTCTGAAAAATGTTTTTAAGATTCGCCCAACACAAAGACTTGTCCATAAAAATTATATAATATATTTAATTCTTTAAAATTAATATTCTTTTTTATATAAAATATTTTTCTAAATAAAATATTAATTTTATATATTTTTTGTAATATAAATTGAAATAAAATAAAAAATGGAATGTGATTCTCCACAATGACTTTACAGAGTGAAGGACAGGATGCAGGTGTCAGGGGGGTCCTCCCATCACACCATCCCATCACTCTCAACTCAACAACTCTCAAACAAAAACCAACTCCATCTTTCTTCCAAACATTTTCTATAAAATTTTTAAAATATTAATATCTTTTTCTTAACGCTTTAAATTATTAAATTAATTTTTATTTTTCTAAGAAAATAGAATTAATACAGTGAGAATGAAAATTAATTTTTCCTAGTTTTGTGATGAAAGGAAAAATAAATAGAGAGATGTGGTTTTGAAATTTGAAGGTGAAAATGAAAAAGAAAAAGATAGATGTATGACCGTTAGATGGTGGAGACAAAAAAATTAATGGCGGAAAGAAGAGAAGGACGTAATTGATGTGCGTTGTCTTCTTCCAAAAGATTCTCTTCTTCTCGTCAGAATCTATTTGTCTAAACACGTGTCTTCACAAAACCACCCCTTCACCCCACCTTCATTATCGTAGCTAAACAACACAAACAAAAACAGATAATAAAATAGCCAACATTAATACATAAATCTTATTCTCTGTTTTTTAATGCATTCAAATAATAAAAATATTTTTTCCAACTATTTCTCTTTTTTATTATTATAATTTTTATTTTAATTATATAATAAAAATATGGAAGGATATGTGTCCACTAATTAAAATAAAATAAATATAACAGAAGAAAGGTGTCTTATAGGTTCGAGAAAGTACAGAGAAATATTGATAAAAATTACTACAACGATTTAAGAAAGTTGAAGGACATAATAACAAACATTCAAAGGGATTGACTCATAAAATTACAAGCACAAGGTAGGTCTTTATTAATTATTAGATATTACTTAAAAAGAGTATATTAAATTCTATAACTTTTGTAATAAATTAAAACGAATCTATTTCAAATTTCGTCTTATTTTCAATATAAGTCTTGATTATGAATCGTCTATATTGCATATATCTTTCTCAAAACTTGTTTTCTAATAAAGGAATTTACATTCAATAGATATATATTCATCACAAAATTCTAATATATTATTACGACACATCTATTTTATTATTTTTTTAACCTAATGATATAAAATAATAATATATCTTAACTTTTAAATTGTAAAAAATAAATTTCAAATTCTTAATCTAAAATAAATGAATCTCTCTTTATCTATTTCTTTTTTTTAATAGATTAGTCTGTTTATTCTATAATTTAGTAGAATTATTAAGATATACTTAAACCTGATTAGGTTAAATTTTGATAATATATGGAATAAGACCAAGATAATTCAATTTGCTGTTACAATAAATTTGTATTATGTATTAGCGTATATCAACAAATAAATAGAATAAAATTAAGGTATAAAATATAAAATATTAAAGATACATAAAAAAAAAAATTAAAATTAGTATGTAGGATGAGATGAGAGTAGAGAATAACAATAATTTAGAGTGAGACATAACTTATTATTTTTTTATATATTTTATTCTCTTTTTTTCCTGTTTTATATTTATTTTTAATCATACACTTCTAATTCTCATGTTATTTATAATTTACATTTACTCTACTAATTTATTTCCATGTAATCTATTTATCTTTTCTCAACCAAATAAGGCAAAAACAAAATTGAATGAATGAGATTAATTGTGACAAATGAGAGATTAAATTCTAATTAAATTTTATCAAATGCAATTTGGTAAAAAAATTAATATATAACCCGAGAAAAACAAAATTCTAATTAAATTTTATCCTATGCAATTATATGGTAAATTTTAAATGTCACTTCCGTTTTGAACTGAATTCCCCCCCGAGGGAGGGGAAAAATAGGAATCGAAAGTAAAAAAAATAATTACAAGTTTAATCAACAATGTAATATGAAGAAAAATATAAATAAATAAAATATAATAGAATAAAATCTCAATAAAGATAAAAAATGCATAAGTTTATAATAATAGAATTTTATGATATTTCAATAAATTTGAATTGTTTATATTATGATTTAAAAATTATTTTTCCACTCACAATGGCCAAACTCATCATATTTCTTCAGAGCAACTCTTGTAAAAAATTTCACACTAATACTTTAATATTTCAATAATTTTTGTTATATTTTTTTCCAATATCATTTTATCTATTATATGGATAAAAATATTATTTATTATATTTTTACTTTCTCTCCCTTACAAAAAAAGTTAAACAAAATTTAAAAAAGAAATGATTCCTCTTTCTATTTTGCGTTCCAATATAAAATATATATATATATATATATATATATATATATATTTACGTTATATAATTAATTATGTTAAAAAAATAATTGATTAAACTGTAATTTTTTTATTTTTAATATTAAATAATAAATAATTAAAAATATTAAAATAATAAAATTATTAATAATACAAAACTTTTTTTATTCTTCAATATTTAATCTTTTTCATTCTCTTGTTTTTTTATCATTTTATTCAAACAAATAATAAATATAAACTAAGATAGAAAAAGAATAAAAAATAAAGTACTCCAAATCTATCCTTGAACATGCTAATGTCCATATAATAATGAATTGTTAGTAGAAAATATCTTTTTTAAAATCGAATCATTAATTAAAATGAGAAATTGATCCAATTATTTAAAAAATTTGGATGATTTAAGAACTGGTGACAATTAGTTAGGAGGAAGTTATCAAATCAGTTTAAATCTAGTTTGAACCAGTTTTTTTTTTTTTTTTAATTAAATATAAATATTTTAAAGATGATAAAAACACATTTGTTAAATATCATAACTATATAAACTATTTAAAAATTATTATTAATTATTTTAGAAACTATATAATTTACATTATATATTTTGATTTCTTATGATTTTGTATTATATTAATCTTTTGTATTCCAGATATAAACTATTATTGTTAATGAGTTTTTTTTATACCCTGAATGTGAAAAGCCTTTAAAAGTGACGTTTATTTTATTTTTTATCATAAGATTATATTTCTTTAATATATTATGAATTATTCAATTATTATTTACCATTATTAAAATTGGTTGAATAACCATTAAATATTGATTAAAACACTAAAATATTTTTTTTAAATACCTTATATGATAAAAAAAATTTAAACTAGAACATTTTAAAATATTTTTTTTAATACTTATTATATATTTATAGAATTTTTTTTTTAATTATTTCAATCTTTATAGTCAGTGAGTTTTTGCACTGGTAAGTCTTAAACATTAAGATACTTTGGTACATAAGATCTTATTTATCGAAGATTTTAGTAATTATAATGTATTTGGTAAGTAGTTATATATAGTAGACATGTAATGTCAAACTTATAAAATAAATTATTAATGTTCACACTATTGTTATTAGATATCATCATCCAGTCACATAAGTATTTCAATATCAATTGACATGAAAATTAAATAATATATAATTTTAGTTTCAATCATTCTAGCAAAATAGGTGAAGTATTAGGTTAAATATTTCATATAAAATTCTAAATGTTATAAATATAATACATTAAATCTATTAGTTTCTTGTATGAAGGAGAGTGATTTGCTTTGGTCATGCACCCTCACACTCACTACCAAATGGCCAACACCCTTTATCACCAACTCACCCTTGAAGCTTCTTCCTCATCCACTTTAAGCCCTACTCACACTCCTCACAACTTCCATCATCTTCAACACTATCCACACTTTCATCACAACCAACATTTTCACCAATTCTTTCAACAACAACCCCAACATCTGGGACAACTTAATCCTCTCCACTCTCAAGAAGAATCCACAACCACAGTATCATTTTGGTATAATTCGCGTTTATTATTACATTCATTTCATAATTCTACTTTCTTTATCATTCTGCTTTGTGTTGGCTTTGCAGGAAAGCCTTCAACACAGTGCTCTCCGATGCAAAGGGGAAGCAAAAAGAGGTGAATGAAAACTTGGGAGAGCTTGAAGATGTTGTGTACAAAAATGGTAGCAACGAAGACACACCACGTGCAGTGAGGAATGAGTGGGGAGCAGTTGAGGTTGAGGGTGGAGGAATAAGGAGGAGGAATAGGAAAAGGAGGAGAAAGAAGGGAGTTGAAGAAAAGATGGTTTGGTTTTTGAAGAGGTTGGTGAAGCGTGTGGCTAAGCAGCAGGAGGTTCTGCAGAACGAATTGGTGGCGGCGATTGAACGGATGGAGAAAGAAAGAGTGGAATGGGAAGAGGGTTGGAGGCGTCGAGAAGCGGAGCTTCACGAGAGAGAAGCTCTTATGAAGGCACGTGAGCGAGATCTGGCTTCGAAGAGAGTCTCTTCCATTGTCTCCAGCTTAGAGAAAATAACTGGTCAAAGGTTCGTTCTTGTTTCTGGGAAATGTCACGACAATTATCTACAAAACACGAAAATTGACATCTAGCATGTTTGTTTGGTTTTTCATATTGTGATTTGTAGAAGTTAATAGATATAATTTTCACGTCAATATTTTGAAACATGATAATCATGTTGCGGTGGAGGAAGATTGTTGAGTGGTGAATCTTCAATTGAGGTAGAAAGAGGGTATTTGGTCGGAGTTCAGAAACTCCTCTTATCAGTGACATGGAGAGAATCCTGGAACATAGTTTGGATTCTCAAATGTTACCAGATTTTTTAAGTCCTTTTGGTTGGTCGCACTTCTTCAGCATTAGCCATTATTTTTGTTTCGCTGATAATTTTCCAAGTGTGGAATTTCATATTGGGTTATTCTGTTCTTCCATCATATTTCTATTCATTTTTGTTTTCTTTCTCTATCATCTTTTTTAATATTATTTTTTACATACATTGAAAATCCCATTCTGTGAATATTCGCAACTACATTCTTTAGAATCAAACTCAAAATTTCGAACTAGTATCATCTATTTCTTAAAATTTTACATAAAATAATTAACTTAAGTAATTCATAGTATATAATATTAACACATTGTATTATAATGATATTATTTTTCATAAAAATTTATATAAATTGCAATAATATACGACACATAAATAAAATATTTGAATATATATATATTCAACGTAATTTTTAATATCTTAAAATATTTATATACATTATATACTAATATATACTTTGATAAATTTAAGATAATCGATCCATTTATTAAAAAATTATTGATCTTAAACTCCACTCATGCTAGGCATGGGTTACTGTAACAGTAACATAATTTTTTTATAAGAATTAATCTATAACATTTTTTTCCACTAAATTCTATACTTAAATATGAATCATTTTCTTGAGTTAATAAATATTGACATACAATAGCATCTTAGACTTTTGCGAGTCTAAAAAAAATAGAAAAAATTAAATTAAATGCTATCTTAGTTAGTTGTCGGTTCACGCATCCTATAAATTCACCTCTCATTGGCCATTAACAGTGTGTCTTCCGATTCAAATCGAAACTTTCTTGGTTTTTCTGTCATACATGGGAAGATCTGAAACCAATCAAAGTCCAGTTTCTTTATTTTTTGACAGAGATCGTAGGTGAGGACTGGCATCGTAATCTGGGTAAGATAGTGTTAAATAAAATGATATTAAACAAATTAGGAATTTCAATCCAAATTTTGTTTCACATTTTTCTTTAAGAAGTTTCCATTTCCAACAGAGAATTTTATATGTAGTACTTTCTTGACTTTTCTTGGATATTTTTCTTCCCTTTGATGAATTTTCTATCAGAAGAATTTCACAAAACACCTTTCTTCAGTGAAGACTGATCTTGAAATCTTGGTAGTCAAGCTTGAGACACTATAGATCAGATCTATTTAGAACTTGATATTTCTTAATTTTTCTAGAATGTGGTTTGGCTCCAGTAGGATTCTATGATTTGCACTTTACACACATTTCGTCTGCTCAGATTTTTCTTCTTTTTCTTCAATTTCACTTCACACATTAAGTTAAGAAGAATAAAGATTTTGTCTTTAAATGCACAAAACTAAGTTTAAACAAAAGATTACCTTTCATTTCATATCATATCATACAAAAAGAGAAAAAAGAAAAACATTCCTTCACCAGACTAAGCTTAAAACATTATAGAATTAGTCTTTCTTCTATATATTTAGTGCAATAGATAACACAATTGACAACGCAAACCATCCCAACATGAAATACCCAACCACTCTCGTTGGTCCAACATCTTCAGTGTCCTGCCATGTGAAATAGAAATTTTTTTTCAGAGTAACGTACTAATTAAGAAATTCTTAATATCACTTAAAGGACTTGGTATTAACACTAGGAGATACAAATTTTCAATATTTTTGTTTATTCAGCCATAGTTGAAAGCCACTCACGTAAGAGTTATGATGACATTTATAAACAAGCACATTAAATATTTATTTTGTAACTAATAGAAGATAGATTATGGGAAGCAGAGGTACCAGTATTGGAGGATCTTCTTCTGGGATTTTTCTCTGCGTTATGTCAACCTCGAACGGCCAAACGAATTTCTCTGTATCCTCTACTCTGGCCAAGCTCCAGTCATAGATTCTTCTTTCTTCTTCTGAAGACAGGATGGTGTATGATTCCTACACAAGGTAGTTGTTGCAGTGGTAAAATCTAATCATCACGAACAAATAGCACAAAACTGAATCAAATTTGTGAATACATAATGTATGTTACTGACTCTGAGAAGTTCCAATTTCTTCTCAAGTTCCTCCTCCTCTAAATTCTGGCTCTTCAATTCTTGAACCTTGTTCTTATAGGCAACCCCCACCTGTTATAAAGAGTAGAGAGAGGTGAAAAAACATAAAAAGGATGATAAGAAAGTAACGAAGTTGAAAAAGAACACTGAATTAAGGTGGTTAATTCGGACCATGTCAAAGGGACATCCTCTTGGGACACCTAGCCTACCATAATGATCTGCATCTGTAATTGCTGCATTCTAAACCACGTCTTCATCAATTAAAAGCCCCTTCAAGCGTCTAAGCAACAAAAGCATTAAAGGGGTACTATATTATGCATAAAGATTGTGAAAAGCTTACGTAAACCACGGAGAATCCTTTCGACGTTAAGAGCTGAAATTAATGAAGAGGGTTCCTTTGGAACTTCAATGGAACTGTCGGAATCTACCCCTGTGTCAGAGGTCTCAGCGGAGGAGCTTTTGAGGCGTAACAATCTCCGGGGTTTCAGAGTAAAAGCAATGGTACTTGAGAAACCAATCTTTGGGACTTGAGGGGTTGGAATGTTGTTATTAGCAGGAATACATACTGGGGCGGTGGTAGAGGACACAGCCATTGCTTCAACTTTCTGTTTAACGCACTTGGCTTCTGCTATTATTCTGTTATTGTTATTTTCCAATCATACATGCATTGTGGGATAAGGCAACACTTCTTCGCCAATAAAAAGTTATCAATTGCGGATTGTATCAAGTAAATTAAGTTTATAAATCAAAAAGAGAAAAGTCCGAACAAAAGATTGTCGTTGTAGTATAGTGGTAAGTATTTCCGCCTGTCACGCGGACGACCCGGGTTCGATCCCCGGCAACGGCGTTTTTATATATTTATTTTAGTTAAAGTCTTGAGTATAAACATACAATAATTTTATACAAGAAACACATATCAAAGGTTGTCGTTGTAGTATAGTGGTAAGTATTCCCGCCTGTCACGCGGGTGACCCGGGTTCGATCCCCGGCAACGGCGTTTTGGTTTTTTATATTCTAATTTTTAAAAAATGGTGCTGTCAAAGATTGGTTTATACTTAAGTGTCCTTATTTCACACCGAAGTCATATTAATCAGAGACTGTCATTGAAAAAAACAGTTAAACTTCAAAAAACAAGATTTTAGGTTCATATTATTAAAATTTGGGTTTAAGATTATGTCAGTCCTAAAATTTAATTCGAGAAATGAATACTGTTCCTACTTATATTCATTTTTTTGATCAAATTGGTAGTGATCGTGTATTTCCACACACCTCTTGGATATTTCTGAATGTAAAATTTGAGAAACTTACGAAGATATTTGCTGATTGTTTGAGCGAAAAACATCTACTTCGATAAGTTTCATATCATATTAGAATTTAAATTTGAGTCTAGTTCAACCTTAAAAACTAGTAAATGAAGTGAAGATGGTCCTTTATTTATGTATATTATTTTGATCATGTTAGTAGTTAATAGAACACCATTAGCACCTGTATCACATAAAAAAAAGACATTTCAATGCAAAATTTTCAATATTGTACATCTAAGAGTAATTCAACAATGAATAATCCATTAAACTTATCATTTAGATGAATTCTAATCCAACTTTTTTATTTAAATTTAAACCTGTTCTAACAAAAATGCTTCAAAGAGTATTTTAAAATATCAGAAGATTCAATGTGAGACGAATTGAGCTGATAAATTGAAGTCTATTTATAGTCCCAGAAACTGTTAAATTAAACTAGATTCGTTCCTGGGCATGGCGTGGCTTACTACTGTGTCTGAGGTGAGGTTTCCTTAAACCGAGAACACATTTTATTTTTATGGCATTATGTTCCGAGGGCTGGAGGCTCAAAACATGCACAATTAAAGACACAGGTGAATTAAAAATTCAATCAACAATTTGCGAATGTTTCATCATCTTGCTTCCGTACATATATGTCAGGATCATTGTAGTCGAACGCTGAATTGGTGACATACTTGTTTGTTTGCAGAGTGAATCAAGATTTCAGAATTCAGATAATAGTTCGTCGTAGTTTTTGAACGACAAACTGTGCTGTTCATTTGAAATAAACAACATAAAACATAAACATGTTGAACCCTGGTTCAAACGCAGTTATTATATATTATAAAATCAAGAAGCATGAAGAGGATACAAAATAAAGTGCAACTGAGATATATAGTAAGCGTATAACAGAACCAGTTGCGTAAACTTACAGGAAACGAGAACAGTGAGAAAGGCAGAGAAATTAAAAGAAGTAGAGCATAGTTTAAGTTCTCTTAACCGGATCAAAGTTGGAAACTCCAATAACTGCTCCAAATATGGCTACTAGCACAACCCCACCGGCGAAGATGCTGAGTAGAAAGTTCTTGAGAGAAGGGGAGAAGTCGGATCCAGCAGCATGAGCCACCTCTGGGATCACCATGGAGGCTGTGAAGGTTGCGGCTGTGAGTCCTGTCACTGCTTTCTCCTTCAAAGAAGCATTAATTTGAAGGTTGGACTTTGAGAGTGGGTTTGTGGAGAGGGTCCTCTTTGGTTGTGGTAGGGGTAATGGATTGAAGAAGGGTTGGGATGAAGGCTTGTTGTGGTTGACTGAGGTCAGAGACAAAGCCACTGGAACAGAAGCAGAAGCCATCTCAGGTGTTGCCTTGGTTGTGCTTACCTGGTCTGGCCTGAAGATTCTGCTCAAGAGGTTGGAGTTCAGGCACTGGATAATGAAATGACACAACTTGAGATTTTCTGATAACGTGGCACTTCTAGGTTATCCTACGTGGGATATTCTCTACTTGCTATTGGGTGGATAAGGTTATCATAATCTGGAACATCATCCGATTAAGATCTCTGACTTACGGGTCAACTCTGCTTAGAACAATGCCATTTGCTGGTTAGAACAATGGTCAACACTATACTTAAAATTTACTAAAAATAATAAGTAAAATTTGATAGTAAAAAACATGTAAAAAAAAAAATATAAAGTTGTCAAATTTTGAACTTTATATTCTCTAAAAAAATTGTTCATTTTTAGTTTGTGTATTTTTATTGTTCATAATTAATCTTTGGGAGAACCAAAAATAGATAAAAGTAAGTTAGACGGAGAGTTAAAATTTATTTAGATTAAAAACACGTTACTAACATTTCTCAATCTTAAAATTACTTAACTCACTCCATCATGCTTAAAAACACATTCAGAAAAATAAATTAAAAGACTTGTATAGCCTAAGATATTATTTTTATGAGAAAACTGAAAACCAGAGCAATGACAAGAGGTAGAGAATCCTCCTATGACAGAAAAAAGAAGGGAAGCACGACACAACAGACATCAGAAGTAATAACGAGGTAGTCAAATTAAAGCAGAAGCAGAGGACAAAGTTCAATTGTGGGACGATATTTTTACATTGGATCCACTTGAAGGTTCGTATAAGAAGTCTTGATTGAATTCATAATTTCTTAATCATATCATATGTTGGAAATATATTGTTAAAACTAAGCCCTGTATTTATACTAAAGCACCACTCCGAACTATCACTAATTAAATCAACCGATGGTATTTCACATATGAAATGAAACATAGGAGGCACACATGTATGCATTTGAATCATGAATTGAGCACCCTGGGGTCGGGCTCCATATGTCTGAGATGAATGCCTTGTGGAAGAAGGTTGTATCTGATGTTGAGTTCTTCAAATATTCTCTTTACTTCCATCACCAATTCAGTTCTTCTCTTGGTCTTCTCCCCAAACTCTTGAAAGTTCATTGTGTGGGTAACGTATATACCCATCTTAATCTTGTTTACGTCTTCAATGTCCTTCACTACTAAGCCATAATTAGGATGCCAGTATTGTGGATTTCTCTCCAGGTACCTAATTTATAAAAACACATTAGAGAAGAGCACAGACATACTGTGAGGGCATGGCTGGAATAACAGTCTATCCGAATTTGGTGACAGAACTTCAGTCATTTTTTAAATTTCATGGGAGGAAAACCCAGGGATTTGTGCACACCCCGAGATGCACACTTTCAATTTCAATAAGTCACAATCAAACTTATATGCAACATATTAAATCACAATAAAACAAATAACATACACTTCATATGGTAAACTTCGAAGGCATGTTTAGGTTTCCTTTATTAGTTCATATGTTATTTGCATGATTCATGGATGGACCAACAATACTCAGAACCCGTAACTAAATCATTTGATGAGGTGAGTTTTAAATTTCTAGACAAAAATAAAGGGCTCTAAATTTACCCATGAAGATACAATTAGCTTACCTCTTTACTTTTTCTTTCAGTGCCCCAATTTTCTCAGCTGTTGTTGAAAAATCAATGGAGAACTCTACACGATCACCCATATCTGGGCTTCTGTAATAATTGCTAATCGGTTTCATGGCCAAGACAGAATTTGGATAGTACACCTTTTCATTATTAAGCTTCAAGAAGACTGTGGTCAATATATTCATTTCTTCAACCAATAGCTGCCAGATTAACAGAAGGCATTATTAATATGCAAATCTCAACCAGGGAAACAAAATTTAGTGGCTATAGATTACCTCAACCCCATCGACAACACAACGATCACCAACATCAAATGGATGCATCACAAAAACGAAGATGATAGCTTCAAATATGTTCTTGCAAGTGTTTCCAAACATGAAAGCTGCAAGTACTAGCTGGGAAGAGAGGAATACGAGTACTTTTGTTGTTGCAATCTCCATTAGTAGAAGCCACACAATTATGGTCACCACTATTAGGATTACTGTAACGAGCTTGTTTAGTTGTTTCACAGCAGTTTTGGTGTCACTTAAGGCATGTGCCAATGCTTTGCGTTCCTGATATACCTTCAACTGAAGATCACACACAATCACAAACATTATGGAGTGATTTGTTTGCTACACAAACAGAATTTCAATCCTTTCATTATGATGACAATTTTTTAGATGAGCACATATAGAAGACCTTACCAACCAGTCTGTTAAGGACTTCCTGGTAATCATCCCCGTTTCTGCTTCAGCCAGTAGGGGATATACCATCCGCACTTCTTCCTTAATCATGAACCTCCGAAGTTCATCCTCATCAATGTACCTATTCACAATGACAGAACTAATTAGGAGAAACAAGAGAGGAAAATATCACAAAAAAAAGAGAAGGACAAACACATTTTAGAAGCAACTAGAAGTGACAGTGCATATATACTTACGTGCAACCATGGGCAGCAACATTCCGGAAAATGTAATAGGCTGCAGCAGTTGCTTCCATCTCATTAGTAATCTCTTTATCAGTCTGTTCATTTTCTCCATCATCAAAAGTTTCATCTAGTGCACTAGAGATTGTGGACAGCCCTGAATTTGTCATTGCATCTACCAAGACCTTCATAGTCCAGGCAGAAACCTTCTCTTGTTTCATCTGGTGAAGCTTCGCAATATCAATAGTCTCTTTCTTCATTCCACCTTTACCATCTGTACTCTTGAAACTAAAGCGACCAACACTGAGCGATGCCCCAATCTTCTCAGCCTCTTCTACAAGTGGAGGCCCAGAGAGAGTCTGCAGAATGTACTGATGGAAGAGTGATTCTTGAATTCGGTCAAAGAAAGATCTAACATGGAAATTTGACGCCAAAATCTTCAGCAACAATGTCTTCATGAACCACAGGAATGCTCCAATGAGGAAGGAAACAAGAGTCCATGTTACCCCATTCAAAATCTTTGTGGCCAATTCAGATCGGTGGACCCCGGGGTTGATCAACAGCACCCATGTGAGAAGAACCAAACCAAGCCAAATGAAGAACTTGACACACTTCTTCAGTCCATGGACAAAATACAGAACCTTTTTCCTCAACAAAAAGTTGGTCTCAATCAAGAAAACAACAATGCGCATGAACCATCTGGTAACCAACATGCCACAAAAGGTCACCATCACAAGCACACACCACCTCCAAATCGCCAAACCCCAAATCTCCGTCCTTTTAAGTTTTCCAACAGTTAAGCTAGCCACCAAACTACTTGCAATGCACACAAACACAAACCATTCAAAAAAAACCTTAACTGTCACTCTCCTACTACGCTTGCTTTTACTCAATTCAACTTTCCTGTAAATGATTTCATCGAAATCCTCCCCGCCGGCGGGCCCGGGAGACGCCATCAATGGCGTCTTGGGAGTGATCACAGAAAGGATGGAGACTGTTCTATTAACAGGTCCAGGTTTATTGTTATTAGGCGATGCTTTATACGGTGAACCAACAGTCAAGTTTTCTTGCAAAGTTGAGGTACCATTCTCTTCCAAAAGGGTCCCATCAACGGGGTACGGTTGTTCGCCAAACCTTGATTTGGGTTTGGAATACACTGACCTTGTGAGTGATTTTCTCCGGGTGAGATTGGCGTTGGAAGTGGGAACCTTTGGGGGCTTGTTTGGGCTTGGCATGAACCTTATCTCAGGGGAAGCACAATTCAAAGGTGGCGACTTTGCAGCAAAGTCGTTGTCGTTTAACATTCTGTGTGGCGAATTCACCCTGCTCTGCTGCTTTGGCATCAAAGATTCACCACCACCCTCATTTGGAATCGCCACCGCCACTTCCCTTCTCTTCTCGGTCATGCTCACTTCGCCGTCTTGCAGACCTTGCTTCCTATAATTAACATCCATTTATAACCCTATGCCAAAAATACAAAGTTGACGAAGATAATAAGTAATCACAACAAAAAGAAAAAAATGTCGCTAGTCTACTATTGTACATTTTTTTCCCTTTTTAATATGTTCATGGTATATACCAAGAACAACTTGGATTTGGACTCGTAGTACCAGACAAAATGGTGTAAATTAATAAAAAACAATAAACTATGAAAGAAAACAGATCAAGTGGAGCTGTAACTAGTTATGTAAGATGGTAAACAGTGGATGACAGATAAAGTTGGTTGGCAAAGGTTGGAAAAACACGAACACAGGTCTACTTTTGCACCAATGAATATTAAGGGTGACAGTGCTTACATGAGAGTGAAAATCAACGGCGAAGTTTTGGGGGCAAAGGAAGAAAACTGAATGAAAAGTTGGAGTCTTTTAGACTTTAGAGCAGAGAAAGAAGTGGGAATGTGAAACGTGGGAGTGAGTTGCTGCGGAAGAAACTCTGGATTTGCATCTCAGCTCCCAAGAAGGACCAAACCAAACAGAAAAGAAGTCTCTGAGGATGTAATTTAAATAAACAATTAGCGGAGCAGGTATTGTTTTACTAAACAAACACAATCCACACTCATTCACCAAAGGAGACTTTTTGCATCGAAGTTCATCTACTTCATAACTGTCCTATTCATATCTCCTATTAAACATATAAACTTTAATTTTATTGTTAATTTTTATTTATAATATAATGTGTTCAGAAAGAGCATGTGATATACTCCTCGTGCTTACTTTAGATTAGTTAAAAAAATGATTTTTTTTTTTAAGCTTATCGTGATTTTAGTTCATGTTAATAGAATAATATTCATCTTTAGTTTTTTTCTAAGCTGTATTTTTTTTAATTAGTCCCTTATTTATAAAAAGTAGCTAAATAAATATCTTGTACCTAGTTAAATTTATAATTTTCTATTATGTTCTTAATTTTTTTTTAATAAATCATTTGTCTCACAAAGTATCATTATCTCTATTATTTAGTTTGTAACATTAAAAAGAAAGTAAATTCAAAAGTTCTGTAACGTCTATTCTACACAGCTTTATTCTACTGAAATTTTAAGAACGATTTAGATTTTTTTTTATAAGGTTAAGTATATTTTTCTTTTTTAAAATTATTTTAAATATTTATATTTTTAAATTAATCAATTCAGTTCTATAATTTTTTAAAATGTTACATTTAGAAATAAATAATTATTAAAATGATTTAAATTTATAAAGACAAAAAAAATCACAATCTAATTATTGACGAATTTTAAAAAAATTTCGTTAAGGAGGAACCAATGAAACGAATGTCGCAAAACTTTATGGACTTTTAATAATTCTCATTACTTCAGGGACTAGATAAAAAAGAAAATGATATTTCAAAGATCAGATTAATAATTTATTTTATTTTTTATTTCTATAAAATATTTTCAGTAAACATAATATGGATAAATTTATTATATATAATTCTAGAAATTTATTATGCGTTTAAATAACTTTATATTCACATATATCTCATATCTTTTTAATTTATTAAAATGCGCGTTTAAAAAAATGTTACCTTTATTAAACGTATTCTTATTTGTATAACTTTTTATATATTCAAATTTTTAATGAGAGATATTAACATTACAAGTATTTAAAAGTAAAGTTTATACTTGCTAGTTTTTCTTTAGAAATAAGTTTAATAGTTATTTTCTGAATTTAGGGTTTAATTAATAAATATATAATATTGTTTAATAATTATTATTTAAATAAATTAATCTCCTTCTGAGATTGGATAGTTAAAGTATAATATATGAGACTTATTTGAAATATGAAAATTTATAGCTGGTGATGGTATTTTCCAAAAACTACCTGATTTAATTTAAATTATAATTTTTTATTCAGTCTAATATATTTTTTGGATTTTTTTAAACAATAAAGTGTTTTTTTTTGCACTACCAAAAAAGAAAAAAAAATTCTTATCAGTTTGAATTAATTTTTATTAGTAAAAATTAACTAAATCCATGATATTTTAATATTGACAACTTACTTCCCATTAACTTTGGCTTTTACACTTTTTAATAAATATTATTTGACTTGTTGTGCTTGTCAACTTTGAACTGATAGTGAGTGATTGCAATTTAAATATGTGGGAATTAAAGAAGGAATCGTGGTAATCCAGAACACATTTCTTTCTTATTTTCCCCTTATCAGGTGCCAACCTCTGACGAAAGTTTGAATTATTCAAGCTGCCCATGTTTTTTTCCACCTTCTCACTTTTCTTATGTGATTCAAAATCATAAACACCAACAGTTATGAGATCAAAAAATCCAATAATATCTCAAAAATCTCATCTTTAAACATTTCAATGAATATAAGGTCAGAACCACAGTTTCCAGTTTTCAGTTTTCATCTTTATCCTCCTCTAAAAAAAATAAACAAGTTGTTTGAATTTAACAACAGTAAAAAAAGTACGTGGTTTGAACAAATGAACTAAAGAACAGTAAAAGTTATTTTCAGAAAAATCTAACTACACACAAAAACGAACAGATTTGTTTCGCTAAACAAATTATGAGAAAAAGGAATGGAACTAGGTACAATAAATAGCAGACATTGCCAGCATATTGTCGGTGGAGAATAATGATCAGAGGATGCTAGAGAACAGAGATTCATAATATTCCAAATTTCAAAATCCCTCATCATCACAAATACAACTCACATACCAAAACCAATAATGCTTTTTGCTCTCAAACTTTCATCATAAATCGTCACCATCACCTCCTCTCACCAATTCCACAGCTATCATGTCTCATATCTTAGAATCAAGACTTATTTAGCTACTGCTTTAGACAATTACACATCATTCAAAGTTTCATATTATTCCTTTTCTCCTTTCATTTTTCTCTACTCTAGTTACCTCGTTATGGTAAATGAAGACTTCACTAATACATTTCGTAAATGTTAAATAACAAATCTTCTCTTTTTACTAAGGGAGATCACAAGAGCATCCTATATAATTTTATTAATTATAATGTGGCCAATCTTTATTCAAATGTGGGTTAGTCTTGATGTAAATGATATTGATCTCCATTTTTTTAGTGAATGCATGATATCTTCATTTGATTCTCAAGAGCAATTGTTTATGATAAAAAGATCAATAAACTATACGTAGTGCTAGGTCGGGACTTGGGTGGCAGTGTTGAATATCCCACCAAATCCTTTTATTTATTTCCTTAAGAGCACTTTGTAGATATCTTCCTTCGTAACAAAATGTTTTTTTAATTATATATATTGATGTTGTGTTTCACCAAATAGATTTTATCAAATTATTTATTCAATAAAGAAAATGCTTAATTATAGTCCTTTTCCAATCAGGAAATAGTTGATTTGATATTGGATACACTAATTTGAAATTTGAAGGACCCTCTTGACATAACATTTGAGGATATGACTAATTGTTGCAAAGGAAGGTCGAGTGGATGGGTTTGCATTCCAGCAAAGGCAGATTAGGTCAATCACCTCTCCCAGTTCCTCACCATCGTCCCTTGATGCAATTACAGGCCTTAGTTCACCCTCCACAACTTCCATAGCAATCTAACAACATTTTCAGAATAAGTAAAAATACACTTAACATAGTAGTATTGTACATAAAAGTTCAATAAAAACAAGTAATAAAAGTTTGGAATTTGATGTAATTATTACCTTCGCAGGACCATATTGTGTCTCGATATAAGGGCATTTTCCAGTAAGTAACTCGTTCAGTATGATTCCGAAACTGTATACATCACATTTTTCATTGTAGGGCTCGCACCGAATTACCTCGGGTGCCATATAAACATATGTTCCTGCAAAAAATGAAAAGAGCCCTAAAGTTAAGGACCTTAACTTCCAAATTAAGGTTGTTCATTCATTATATGTATTTGTTAAACTTGCCTGTTTCTCCAGTGAGGGCCATTTCGTCATCACCCAAGAACCGTGCGTGTCCAAAATCCGCGACTCTAACATGCAACGCGTCGTCCAAGAAGATGTTGCTGGGCTTCAAGTCACGATGAATGACCTTGGGCTTTTGTTCGTGGAGATACTGCATTGCTTGGGCTATTTCCAGGGCCCGTATAACCCTGTCTTTGAAGGGAGGAAGTGGCACCGTTCTGTCTTTGGGCCTTTTGCCTGGCCCATGTAACCACTCCTTGAGCGTGGTGTTCAGATACTCCGTTACCACCCATGCATGATGCGGAGGCTCGAGACATGCACCCATCAGGTGAAGCACATACCGGTGACGCTGCTTCGAGAGGGTTTCAACCTCCTGACCGAAGAATACGAGACCGTTTTCGTTTTTGCTGAAGAACGCAGCAGACATGCACTTCACTGCCACATCAAATCCTCGCCACGTCCCTCTATGAATCTCCGCCGTGCTTCCCTGCCCTATTTTTTCTCCCAACTGAATCTGCCGCCATCAAATTGAAAATTTTGTTAAATTTTAAAGCTTTTTTAGTGGGTTCGGGAACGAAGACAGAAAGTACTTACTTACCTCATTAGGGTTAATGAACCATCCGTTGCTTTTAGCTTGATCAACGATGGCCATCAGATTGGGGTGGTGGTGTGAAGGAATGGGAATTTGAGGAGTTATAGGAGTGGCGTTGACTGTATCTAGAGAAAGTGGAGATTTCAAGGGTTCATCTTTGGAGTGGATAATGAGGTTCAAGATTCCATTTTCTTGTGCTATTTGGAGACAGTATTTCAAATAATCTTGCGTTGTTTCCATTCTTTTCTTATACATCACTCGCAGTTCTGTTTGCCTCTGCACCTCTTTTTCCAAACCTGCCACCTAATTCAACTCACACTATCATCACTTGGAGCGAATGACATAGGAATGGAGGAAAAAGAAGAAAACACAATGAGAAGTAATTTAGATGAAGAAAAGAGTAGCTTAGCTTAGCTACCTTTAGTTCCAAATTTTGGTAACGCTGGTGAAGCTGATGGTGTTGCAAGGCTGGTGCAGTGGATGACACAGTCCTAACACTGCTGAAGCCTCGACAGCATCCACTCTTTGACTTTGATGATTGCCGAGAAAGGTTCTGCTGACTAGGGCTCTGACTTAAATTCATGTTGTCGATTGCTTCAATTTACTTTTCTTCGATTGTGTAGGACTAATGAAGCATATATGGAAGTTATTAGATGTGGTGGTAATTAAAGAGAGTGTCTTAAACATAAAAGCATGAACCTTTTTCGTTGCTAATTGCAGTGCAGGCTCAGTGCAGACGAAAATCTTGACGGAGTTTTTCATGAACCTTCCCTTCGGTTGCTTTCATATATACCAAAATAAAGCTATTTACTACGACAAAAGTAATCACCACAGGACGGACTCACAATTTTGGAGCACACTATTTAATTATTCTTATAATTATTGAGTCAATTTTATATGATTTTATGAGTTTAATGACCATGCTCAGTAAAATTATAATTTTACATTGTTAATTAATTAATTTTTTTCCTCAAAAAAATTGACTATATAGTTGAAGAATGGGACAGATTTTGGGGTGGCCAAATTTGTTGTATATATATATCCATTTTATGAAGATGGAAATGTTGCCTATAAATTTCGACCTTCGAGAAACGGCAGGATGGTTGATTAAATCAACAACATTCATATGATACAATTACACAGAAAAGGTTCATTAAATCATTATCATACTCACAATTTGAAAACAAATTTGTATCATAATACCCACACGACTAATTTGAAAACAAACATTTCAAAAGCGGCAACGACAAATATCTTCCTAGGATGTAGGAATTTGATTTCTTGAAGGTGGTTCATATTAAGCTTTCCGAAAAAAATATTCTGCATGTAAGGATTATATAGCGTTAGCAATTTATATTTTCTTAAGTATAATTTATGTTGTTGTTGAATCTTCATTTTATTCATTATTTATCTCTCTCTCTATATTGGAACCGTAGAAACTTCTTTTGAAAAGATTTGACTTTTCTAAAGTGAGAAGAATATATATTATTAAATATATTTTTATTTTATTATAATTTAAATTGGTAATTTTTTTATGAAAGTGTAAATATATTTTACCTTCTAAAATGTTCTCTCATTAGACAACTCAAATCTTTTTTGGATATAGACACATAAGGAGTTGTTATTTTATACAAAGAAAGGTAGATAACTATTTCCTAACATTAAAATATTATGTGAAATCAAATTATCTGGTATACAAGTTGTTTCAATTTCTGCTAGTTTCATTCTTTTATCTTCCAATTTGATGCAGAATATTACAGCAGCATTATTTGACTTTTGTAGTTCATGTTTAGGTGCCCAATCAATTCAGTTTATAGTCCACCCTCTAACCGAAGGGCTACATATATAATACTGTTAGGGTATATAGGGATCATGAGTCTGAAGGAAGGGAATATTATGATTATAACTACATGGTCTTTTAGTAAACTGAGTCAATCTCGATACCCACAACCACAATTAAATTAAAAAATGAATACTGATGCCGTAACATGTGCATAATTATTTAATTAATGTCTAATATTCTGTTTATGCAAACTAAACGTGTATAGTTTTTGGATAATGATGGCTTAATGCATATTTCTTTTAGGTCTGGCACTAGGAGGTGAAAAGAAAAGAAAGATAAAAGGGAAAAAAAAAACATTATGAATAATGTGAGAAAAGAAAAGGAAGATATAAAAGAGAAAATTATGCGATAATAATCATTATCCTTTTTCATTTTTAAAGAAAGACGTAGTAGTCTTTTGGAGGAGCCAGCAAAATTTTATTCCTCTCGTCATTGCTAGGCTACTTCACCAACTCACCACTGTACGGAATCTTTAACCAAGAAAATCATAACTCTTTTTTTTTTTTTTTTTTCTTTAATCCTTCGAGACTCTTTCTAAAGCTTCAGTTGCTATTTATTTTTGCTCTGTTCTTCAATTTAAAATAGTGCATTAGGATCTGCATTTCTTGAATAACTTGTAAATATTATTAGTTTGTAAATGATATGCATGTTCATATTTTGACTAAGGGAGAGATTCTTTTTATGTGGGTCTTCCTGCATTTTGCAGCCATATGCATGCTCCTCATGCTCTGCACGTAGTAATCTTAATTCTATACGCTTTTTTTAGTACCATATTATTATGTCTACTACCAATGAACCCTACGTTCCTTCGCTTCTCTATGTAACGTTTATCAATAATTTTAAATACTCTAGAAAAAAAATATTAATAAAACTTTAGTGTAGTTAATTTACCTAAGTTATTAAATATTAAAACTACAAAGTAATTAAAAAGTATTTTGAAAAATGCAAGAGTTAAATTAAAAAAATATAAAAACTATTATAGAACCAATCTGTCGATAACCTCGATGCGGTTGCGGAAAAAGATTGTGACTTGTGTTTACATTGGTTAGAAGAGATCAGTTGCTTAATGTGTGTAAATATGAAAAAGTACTTCATTTCTATAATAACATTACTTTAGTAACCATTTTCAACTCTTGGAAACTTTATGTATGGAGAGGAATGAACGTAGAGAGACATTTAAACACACAGGTTACAATAGTTTTTTGTAAAATGAGAGAGTTTTAACAATAATTGAAATTTTAGAAGAGATAAAAGATTTGATTTGAAATTGAATAGAGTAAAAATATATTTATGTAAGAAAGAAATAAGGAGATAAGTTTTTTGGGTATTGACCAGTGTGGTGTCCTGTGTGGCTGTGATTAATCAACATCTTAACACCCCACCACAATAATTGCTTACTTTACCGCGCATCAGTGACTTGTATTTGCTTTCAACACCATCATTTTTAGCAGAGTTTGCATCGTACTATGTACCAACAACTCCTCAAAACAAAGGACAAAACTAACTCCACTCTTCCCCTCATCACTCAACATCATCCATTCCCACCATAAAATAACAACTTGTAGCAATCAACACCATTTTAAATATAAAGCACAACATTTTAAACTTAAAAGCAAATAAACTCATTTGTTTTTCAATGGTTGCGCAACCTGCAAGTAACGGGGGCAATACAAAATACGAATTCCAGAGAGGATCAAAGAAAGAAATGAAGAAAGCATAAGCTTTAGTATTCACTTTCTCTATTCCCATGGGCGAAGATCTGCCTTTCCCTTTACCATCACACTCCCCATTTTGCTTGTGCCTACGATCTCGAATCTTTCGTTTTCTTCTTCCTCTTTTTATTTTTTATGTTTTATGTTTTATTTTCCTCCTTCTTCATCCTACTACTGTCAGTATCTATCTGTGTGAATGTTTGATCGTGATCGAGAATTAACACATCCCCACCTCTCTCTCTCTCTCTTCTTTTAGAAAACCAAGTACCCTACTCACTTTATAAATCACGCAGCTACTGTGCTTTTTATCATATTCTCCCTCACTCAACAACATTCTATGACAGGCACACACGCACGCCTTCCCAGATACGTACTTATACAAACCAAAAAAGCTACTCTATCTAACACCCCATCCTATTCAATCTGCCTTAGCCCAACCAGCTACTACCTACCTTCATTTCACACCGCCACAACATTAATTCAGAACAATTACGATAAAATAATCACATACAAAGTTTCTCTCTTCGCCCACAATCTGTACGTTTGGTATTTATTTCAACCTCAACCAGATATTTACCAATGCCAAAACCAAGTAGAAAAAGACTAATTTTTTTTGTACTAAGTGGTAAACGAATCGAACCATTTACCTGTAATCAACTTATACATATTTTATTGTTTTGTAATTGCTTAAAACTAGAACATTCTGTCTTGAATAAACGCAGCCTTAATTCGCTTGGATATCTTGCATAGACAAACAGTTACGAAGATGATAATACATTGATTTTGAGCGATGATGAACAGAAAAAACAAAATGATTATAATCTATATATGTAATCTGTGTAGTTTATTATCATCATACTAGGATTGTAATGGACAGAAACTACATTATATGAGGCCATTAGCAATGGCGCGATTAGTACTGACATGAGTAGTCTCGTAGACGGGAAGCTCCTCACGATACCTATTGTTTCCCATCACTGCAAGATGATCGAGCTCGAACAGATCCGAACTTGAATAACTCGCTGCATCGTCATCATCAGTATCATCCTCATCATCATCTTCCACCGCATTAGGAAAATCCCTCAAATTAATCAAGTTGCTCTTCTTCTGGCTTCGATGGTACTCTTTCAAAAACTCTCTAGCGGCCTCCTCCACGCGCCTGCTCTTATCCACGGCCTTTTCCTCTTCTTCATTCTTGTTGCGTCCAATTTTCCACGCGGTTGGCACGGACACCGCCATTACGCCGGCGGTGTCTTCTTCATACAAACACTTATGCCCGCACGGTTGACAATCCTCGTCGACGATGACGCTCACAGGGTAAAAACGCACCGTTCGCTTAACCCCGTCGCGCAATTTGTTAGAGGAAGGCGAAGCCTTGCTCAAACAAGAGCGTGAGAATGAGGACGCAGAGGAACACGTGGATTCTTGTGCCGACTTGGGTTTTGCTTCGTCGTAGGTTTTGGTTTTCTTCGCGTTCCCCAACAGAGAGTTGAGAAAACTAGTTAGCTTCCCCCCTGGAGAGATGGGTTGCTTCACCTTCTTCAGATTGTTGTAAATCCTCAGCGCCCTCGATTTTGACTTGATCAAACGCTCTTCATTGCTCGCTGACGTCATCGACGGCTTTGGTCTCGAAGGAGCAAAACACGAAACTCGCGACCTCGACCCGTACAAGGATTCTGTGTCCGAGGAGGACAGCAATCCAGAGCTGGAATCCGAGGAACTCGAAGTTGAAGTGAAGAACATTACCTCGTTGTCGTGATCGTGACGATGCAAACGCGATTTTGATTTTCTCTCCATCTGTGCTTTGGCTGTTTTCTCGCTTCCTTTCCATTTTTCCACCAAACAAGCGCGACGAATGCTGGCTGCGGTTAACTCTTCTTCGACGAGGACTCTGCTCTGTTTCTTGAGCATTGTTTGGGTGTGGAAGTTGATGTCGTTGGTCCTCCTCTCTCCTTCGTCGATGGAGCGGTAGATTGTGTCGAGGAGGGATGAAGAGAAGGAGGGGTTTTTAGCTTCGTTTTGGAAGGTGAAGGTGTGTTGCGTGTTTGTAATGTGGCGGGCGTACATGTTGGGGGTGTGCAATTAAATGGAACAGCACGGGGGAAAGGGAATGATGAGATGATGGGAGGGTGAGGAAGAGGGAGTAAAGGGTGGTGGGGTAGGGATTAGGGTTTTGTTTTAGGTGTGGGAAATAGAGGAAGGTTGAAAAGCTGCCATGGAAGGTAGGTGGTCGAGAATGATGATGATGATGAGAGTTGTGTTGTGTTGTGTTGTGTTGTGTTATGCTATGACAGGGGCATGATTGAGGGAAGGAGAAAGATGATGATTTGCTCGCTTTGTAGGCTTTTTCTGGTTGTGAGAAAACGTGAACAGGGTAATTGATTCCTTGTCTAGAGAAAGAGAAAAGAAAAGAGTAATGAGAGCAGAGTGACACGCTTTGAAGTTAGAATGCATATCAATGAATATATGAAAAATATGAACATGAATACGAAGGAGAAGGTAACAGTGTGAGACACTTTATAAACCTCTCATCTCATCTCATCTCGTCTCATCTCACGATCCGCCACAAATTCGAATTTGTAGCCGTTGATGGAGTTCCGGAGAGTGCCCGGTGCGGTCAAGTGTTGAATAGTAACGGTGCGCCCGTCAAAGAGAGGGCCCACGTGTGAAAAATGGGAAAAATATTTTGAGTAATTTTTGTTAGGGTGTGTTTGGGAATTTAGAATTTTGATGATTACCTACCCGTTTAGCCCCTGCGTGAGGCTTTTTCCTTTTTATTCTTTAGAGGGTGGAGAGTTTTTGAATGTCGACAAATATGGATGCTTATTAAATTCCATTCCAAGGGTAGGGTGGTGAGTTTAATTTTATAATTTCTTAGTTTGGTATGTTATACAAAGTTTTTATTTAAATACACACCAAAAAAGGATAAATATATGCTTAAATGTGGTGGGTAAATTTAAAAGGAAAACGGGGTTTGGAATTACGATTGCGCTGGCATGGCCATTATTGATTTTTGTTAGGTAACAACTTCTAATGTTCTCAAATATAAAATCATTCTCTCCAATTCAATTCACGTAACTTCATCAACATCCCTTTTTTTCTCATCAAATATAATTAATTTATTTTTCTAAATTACTTACTTTTATTTTAATTTTTCAAAATTTTCTCACTTGATTAGCTCCCCTTTAGTTTTTCACTTTTATTGTTAAAGAGACTAATTTGGTGTCAAATTAAATATCTATGAGCCTAAGATAGTAATAAAATCGTGAACATTGAATAAATAATCCCATGTTGATAAAATAAAATAATTGGTGCTGTGTTGCTCTAGGTGAGATTCAATGGTGTCAATAAATTATGGGCTTTGTTGCATATATTTATATTTTGGAGTATAGTCAAGAAGGGATGGATATGCATCAACTTGGTTTGTTATGGTTGGTATATAACGTAGATTAATTATAATCATTGGAAGAGAAGTTCAGACTCAAGATCAATTATCAAGTTAAATATTCAGTAATAAGTTTCTTGATTTGCAATATTCATAAAAAATATACTTTTTATTGTATTAAACATATAAAAGAATTTCTAAAAAAAATCCTACAATATTTAATATGATGTATTAAAAGTATCTGTCAATCAGTATCATTAACACAGGATTAGCATAATCTTTATTTTTAAAGCCCAATGGATAAAATTAAGGAAACATTGCACATGTATTTAATTTGTTAATTTTGGGATATCATCCAAGCAAAACGGGAATAATATGAATGCTATGGTTGAAAACTTGGTATAATTGGAAAATGGTGTTATTCAGATTTTTTTTTTATTTTTTTACTTTTTTGCTTTTACCATTCAAGGCTATCGAACAAAAACGATTTACCAATTAAAATTATCGACAGAATCAACACTCGATTAATTTCTTGGTTTGGGGATTATGGGACCCGTTTTGCTTATGCTAATATTGTAATTAATTATCATTTGTTTCATAAGATGAAAAATTGATGTCATTTAATAATTATAATACTTATCTGGTCTCATGTTAATGTTTGAATTCTTTGAATTTGAAAACGAAGGATGAAAGGTCTAAAGAAAATGGAAATGACAGAAAAAAAGGTAAAAAGAAAAACAGGTTGATGAGAGAAAGAGAAGCTTTAATCATGGGGGATGGAAGGGTCTTTAAAGAGGAAGAAATTTTACAGGGAAGAAGACTCTGTAAAATTGGTCTTTTAATCATGAAGGAGCCTCTTCCCTGTAACGGCTACCTCTACTCACCAATATTTATAGACACATTCTCTTTTACACTTTCTTTCTTAATTTCTTTTTCTTTTTTCTTCAACTAAGTGGTTCAATTAAGAGATTAGTTATTAACTGTTACACAAAAAACATAACCTTCTCTATATGATCATGGATTGTGATTGGGTTAATTTCATAAGGCACTATACTTATTGACATATATGGAAAGTAAAACACTATGATTAATTACATTGAAAAGGATGTATGAGACTTAGAACCAACCAAGATAGAACGAACCCCACCATCACCTGCATACATATGGGCATGAAGGACTTTCCCTCATAGAACTTGTCATCATCACATGTCTTCCACTATTTGGTTTCCTTCATGTTTGGTTGACTCAGGACATAAACTATAACACAAATGACCCACACCCTTTGTGCACCATCTAGGAGATAAAGAAAAAGGTTAAATCACATAAAAAGGTTTATTTGCTGTCTCTTATAATTCGCCTTCATAACCAATTTTCATTGAAGGCCATAGTTGTTGCTTGTTGGGAGTTACAATATAAGACACTGATTTTAATTGTGTATACTTTCAACGTCTGATAGATGTTCAGCAGATTCAATATCTGTCAGGACACTGGCAAAGAGGTGTTGACCAATTTAATAGCAGAGAGAAATTATGAATAAACTGGTTATAGTTAAACTGAGAAGGAACTCATGTTGGAAAAAGGAAAACATTGTTGCTTCTGAAATGGAAATTTAGACCCACATCTTCAATCATTCTTCCTGTTGCAGATCTGTTGGGAAGCTCCTGAACGAATTTATATTTTGGATTCGTTGATTTTGGGTTTGGCAGCAATCACGAAGCCTTACCACATATTGTTATTAGCTACTAATGAAAACTATGCATGGAATTAAAAAATAAAAAAGGAATAAACATGGAATTAACCTACTAATAAATTATTATTAAATAAAATAAAAAATAATTAATATTATTTTAAATTCTAAAAATAATAGTTAAATATATATTTTTTTTTCAAAAATCTCAATTAAATGGAACAGGTATTATATAACATTTATTAGATGAGTGACACCATAGACCTGTACTGAACTCACAGCATGATTCTGAGCAGTGTAGCACGTGTCAGATCATGCCAAACAAACAAATTCTTTCCCATTTCCACTCTCATTGCCCACTGGATGCACACGTGCTTCATCACCCCTCAGTTCTTAATGCTCATGTGTACTGCATGCAGATTTTAAATGTTCCTCAGTTTTTGTGCTGTACTCTCAGACTAGTCACTAGTAAATGCTGATGATCCCACTTGCTACTGTCACATTCAGACTCAATAAACCTCCTCTATCTTTATCTTTGACTATTTATTAATATATTCATCCTAAATTAGTAATTATAAATATAATATATATGTTAATCCCATTATATATACTCTTTTGTTACATAATAACATTAATAAAAGGAATAAAATTTACTAAAAAATAAAACTAAATTAACATTATAAATACTACTGGGAAAAAATTAATAATAATAATAATAATGAGACAAAATAATCCATTTAAAAAAGAAAAGAAAAATGTTCGTGACAACTTATATCTGGATCATAAAAGTCATGCGCGACGAATAATATTCACTAATGTGAGAGCTCCGATATGTCAGATGAAGGACTTTCTATAAGAACTGGTTCGTGTTCGACTAAAAAGAGACACTCCGTAGAATTTTAGTTAGAAACTTAAATCCATTGATTTGTGAATTGGCCAACGGCAGCATATAACCAATCCCCATATCCTGATCCGGATTACATTGATATCAATATGGAGCCACTTATTAATACAGTCGACAATACATGAGAACACGTAGTTGAGAAATATTAGAAGAAATGATAGCAATTAACAACAGAACAAATTATTGGAGAACGCATAAATTCCTTTATTCCTTCAGGTTCGGGTTACATATCAGCAAGAGAACGCCTCATACAAGGCAATCCAGATGTTTAAATTACAATAGTCCTGCTTCCATCACTGGGAATTCAGCCTCTGAAAATCCACCAACTGGTAAAGATCACCTCGTCTTTGCTTAGTTACAGGGAGATTTGTCCTGAATAATTTAATGAAAAAAAATTCGTATGATTATTTTGAAGGGTAATCAAAAGCTATACATGTGCAGAATTTTAGTGTGAAGAAACGAAAACCTTCTCTGATCCAATATTGAGTAATCAATTTCTGCAATGATGATTGCCTCCTCATGTTCTGTAGTAGCCAGAACTTCTCCAAACTGCCACATTGATATATTCCACCAGTAAGTACAGAATATATAATTCTGGTTTCCATAATCAGAACATTTAAATGGCTCTACTCAAGAAAAGCTGTTAAGAATCTACTTACTGGTCCAACTAGAGTGGAGTGACCCCAAGCCACATAACCAGATCCAGTATCCCGGGCAGGCGAACAGGTAGCCACATATAACTGTCAGTAAACAATTTCCTAAAGCTAAGCATCCATTAATCTCCTCAGCTTAAAAATTTACAATTCTCACAATGATTAATGTGATCGGAACATACAGATAAACCCCTAACTATACCGTGCTTTAATCACACAATCAACTGCATAAATCTAATAGAACTGGATCAGAAATAATAAGCAAAAAATGGAAAATTTATTCAAATCAATCACCCATGTAACTCTGTAGCGGATATACATAAACTAACATGAATATGAAAAGTTACCGAAAACAAAAAATATAACCCAGGCATTCAATAGGCCTGAACTGTCCCACTGAAATTCAGATTCAAAATATCAGTATAGTAACCAACTTTCCCCCTTTCCTATTTATTTCAGCTTCCTCCAAAAAACACTGTCAACTGAACAGTTACCAACTTTATCTCTTCCCTTTGTACTTCCGCCCTATATTACAGTTATTTGCCTATTACAAGGCTAATGCTATTAATAAATCCTGTTTGTTACCACCACTATTCCTCTTCCTGCCAAAACCCTTCTTAATGGGTTGTTTAGTTTTACTACACAATCCCAGCAATTAAAGCTCAATTGTAAAATACTGAGATGTGTAGCGGAGCCTTCCAAAAATTCACTGCTCATCTGTGGATAATCAATCTAAGTGGATAATCAACTGTAAAATATTGAGATGCGTAGGAGTTGTGGAGCTTTCGTAAAATACCTTGCTTGTCAGTTGATAATAATCTAAGTATTTGGACTTTAGGTATACTAAATACATTGTCAAGACACAAAACCATGTTGAACAAGGGAGACAAAGCAGAAGCTACAAATAGTAGCTTCTCTCGTGATACAGCTGACATTCGCTGCAAAATGACACACTGTAGAAATGTAAGGTAGCCTAGGAAGAACAGACACCCCCTGTAGAATAGTATGTCGCTGTGTCAGACAATTCTTTTGATACGATAGTTGTCGGACACGCCTCTAGTACGTGTCTGACACTCCTCAACCGTGTCAAAATTAAAAGATTTTTTTCTGTTCCGGTATCTCTTCGACGTATTTTGGACACCTCTTCGACGCGGCTTGAGCAAAAGCATGAGTAAAAAAGGTAAGCCGACACCTTTTCTTAGCTAAACACATCCTAGACACCATAATAAAAAGGTAAAAAATAAATTAAAAGAAAACAACTTATATCATACATGACTCATTCTTTCAGGCTTGTTTCCGTAAGACATAACTAGTTATTTTAGCTAGTAAGATACATCTTTCTAATTTAGAATTCTATTGTGAAGGATGCTATTGCATAGAAACGGTGTCGCCATGTCCTACATTTTGGACATTAGGCGTGTCCCCGTATCCTTGTCAGTGTCCAGTGTTGGAGTCGGTGTAGAAGGTAGCATATGGTATATATATCTACGGTGTCACCGTGTCCTATATTTTGCAAAATTAGCCGTGTCCCAGTATCCATGTCAATGTCCGGTGTTGGAGTAGGTGTTTCATAGAAGGTATCATATGCTTTCAATTTATCACACATGTACACAAAACTCCTCAATTCAAAGCTACTGTTTCAAGCCTACTGTTCGGTTGATCCATCGAGAGCTAAACTAAATACATAAATGAAGACAACTAGGTGATTTCATATTTCATATACTTTTAGAATAAACATTAGTATTCATGCATCAAAACCCACATAAATTAAAAAAAAAAAAAGGAGCATCACCTGATTATCTGTAGCCCTGCATGAGAAGAAACAAAAATATAGATTAGCAATAGAATTTAATCAGAAATATTTTATAATAGAAAAAAAAATGGTTTTCTATGCCAAAGATAAGGAAGAGTCAAAAGAAAGAAATGAAAGTAGAAGAAGGAGAAAGGTAACCCTAATATATATTTTAACTTCAATTATGACCACTAGTTTATTGTTTTCTACAGACAAGGTTATATTTCTCAATAAATGCCTCTTACAGATTATAAACATTGTACAGAAAACTATCGCCCAATTTAGTGGATGTAATTAGTGCAAAACCCCAATAAAATTTCAAGTTTATTGAGTTAGTTTCCAAACAGTAACACATAATTGGCTAAAATATGTTTTCTATATTTGAAAGATGATGTTTTTCAATTTTAGTCTCCAGTTAAATTTTGTTTATGATTAGTCCTAACTTTAATAACAAATAATGTGGCTTTAGTTCCTCACTTGGAACAAAAAGCACATGGTTTGATAATTTTTAGTGACTAGAAATGAATAAAATTCAATAGGTATTAATTTCAAATATTGTCATATGTTTAAAGATAAAAATATATTAGGTTACAAGAATATATTGATGGAAACTTACAAGACTAATATATTTGATGGAAACTTACAAGACTAGATAGGGTTATAAATTTTAACCAAGCTACAAGTATAGCAAGTGTTTCAGGTTGCTAAATATTTCACTAAGTTGTATCCATTCCTACCTTGCCCTCTGCAATAACTCCCAATGTAATGGTCCAGTAGTCATGTTAAATGCCCCAGGATAGCAGAGTAAGTGAGCACCTGAAGTCAAAAGCTGGCTGATACTGTAAGTTTGCCAAAACTTAGAACAAGAAATAATAATAATAATAGTAGTAGTGTGTTGATTTGAAACCAAATCAACACAACTTGATAATTAATCTCAATTGAACCTTGTAAAGCGTATACAAAAAAAGAGGAATAATTGACAGAAAACATAATAAAGGGAATGGAATATCATACCAAGAAATATGGATTTAAAATTTCTTTTAGTACATCCCTGAGATAAGAAATACACAGGCAGTGTTGCCTAATGTATGTGAACCAATCTCTCTTCTTCTATCCACCCCAAAAAAATCAAAATTGCTACTATATGATGCTAATGGAACTTAGGAGGTATGGATACTTTGGAGAACTCAAATCATAGCCAACCAATCAAAACTAGAGAAAGAATAATTGTTTCCAAATATATTAAATATGGAAAAGACAAACCTCTAGCAGCATATATCATTGCTAGTTCCGGAAACCGAATGTCATAACAGATGCCTATGCCAATTCGACCAACCTCTGCATGAATCAACTCACCATTTCAATTTGTTTACTCAAACATTAGAAATTTCCATTGCAAGCAAAAGTAATCTGACGAAGCAAAAAAATTAAATCACTCGAGCGACATGATAGTCAAAAAGCATGTTCTATTCTATAAATAAAGATTGGATGGGAAGCCTTTACAAGGTGCTTTCTTCTGTCTTCAGTATCATTTGGTTAAAACTACACCACAAGCATAACTAGTTAAAGCACACATACACATTATCCTCTCCTTCTGAACTAGTTTCCTGAATTATTTATAATTGTTTCCTCTTTCATATCACACATACACTACGCACGAGAAGCCAGAAATACATCAAAACATTTAGTCTGAACAAGTGATATAATTGAAAAAAATTCCCTCATAGAGACATACAATCGCTGATTCTGCATAAGATAAGGTAGAGAGTAGCATGTAAGTTCAACACGAGCAATGGACAAGTATAAGAACCCAATCATTTTGGCGGTTTATCCAAGTCAACAACCATAATAACTTTGATTTCCTTTATTCTGCAGCCTGCCTATATTAGCATCACCAGCTCAGTACTCTAAATTTTAAATATACATTTCTCTTACATGACATGACAGCAAACATAATAGCAGATTAAAAGACTGCATCAGTACTGAAGCAGAATATGAGTTAAAATGTGTGATGAAAGAACATATTAGACCTGTGTCAACAATCGTAGGAGTCTCCCCAGGAGTAAGAGTTTTTGACTCAATGAAGGTAATCTTCCCAGGGATGTCAATATCGAAAAGATGTATCTGCAACAAAGCCAATATGCCAGAAATTACACAACAACAAATTCGCGCATTATTCACCTCAAAAGATTCCCTTCAATTACAAAATTCAATGTCCAAGCTAACGAAGTACTATTATTCGGAGGTGCGGTACCTTGCGGTGCTTGGCGAGTAGTTTTCCATCAGAACCAAAAACACAACAAGTGTTGTACAAGCTACCTCCAGAACGTTCTGGAATGGAACCACCGACGATGGTGATTTTCAAGAGACGAGAGAGTTCAGATAGCATGGCGGTGGAAGGAGAAGCATCGGCACCCGCGTCAATATCCTCAGCATAGACAGGGAAACTATCATTCGAATAAGGACTGTTCCAAATTTCCTGACAAAACAAGGCGCACTCATTCTCAGAATTTGGACGTAAAACCTAACTCAATCGCAAAAGCTAGTTCAAGATCATCATGTGAAAGTTTATCAAAGTTATTCGCTACTCATATACAGTAAAATGGGTGATCATGTTCAGAAGAAGTAAAAAAAAGGGGAAAATGAGAGAGGAGCTGACAGGCAAAAGAACGAGCTGAGCGCCCTTCGCTGCAGCGTCCTGAATGGCACTGCGGGCGTGGGCAATGTTCCTGTCTTTGTCGGGAGTGACGGAGAGTTGACAGAGACCGATTTTGAACTGAAAGAGAAGAAAGTGGTGGAGGTGAGTGAGAAGGAATGAAGGAGGAGAGATAGGTAGAGAGAGAACTTGCCTTGGATAAAGGGGGAGAGGGCATGGGAAGGGCAGGTGGCGCCCTGGCGCGATCGGAGTTGAAAGAAGCGGCGGCCATGTTTAGAGAGTAACGGTGGATTGGGCGGCAGCGGAGATAGGAGGGAGGGAGAGATGGAATAATTAAAGAGAGGGGGAAGAAGATTTTGGAATGGAAAGTGAAAGATTTGAAGTTAAAAAGTGAGGATGATATTGCCAATGCTTTCATTTCTGTTTTTCAAAATACAAAAACCCTTCTATGATTTCAGCTCATGTGGGAGAAGAACCTACCCATTCACCTCCATCTTACCTTATTCAATTATTTTCTAAAATAACATCAAATTTGTTTTTAATATTTCTCAGATGCATGTACTAAATAATTGTATAAATTGTTTAAAAATAAATAAAACAAAGTTAGATTTATACGAAATAAAAGATATACCTATAAAGAAAAAATTGTAATAAAAATATGATATATTTTTTTTTAATCATATATGTTTTATATATGGTTAGATTAAATTTATAATTAATAAATACAAATAATTTTATATGGAAAAATGATTTTAAAAAAATATTAATGTTATTGTTTAATAATAATAAATATTGTTATTGTTTCATATAAAATTATTGATGTTTTTTATTTTAATTATCTATTTATTTATTTTTCTTAAAAAAAAAAAAAACATATATAAAAAAAATATTATTTTATTTTAATTCAAATTAATCGTTTGATACCATAGGTATTTAAAAGCGACACCGTACCAGGCAAGTGATGAGAGTTGAGCAAGTTTCTAATCGACACTGGAGATAAATCATAAGTTCTATTCTTCACTCGAAATCTTTAGGCAAACAGAGACCAGAGACTTTGAGACTGAAATCTCAACTCCAAGCTCAACATTATTTTAATTGTGAATAATTTCTTTTATTTAAACATTAATAAATATAAAAACAAAACAAAACAGTTATTAAATCAGCAACATTATTAAGCCTCTGGTGATGATCCTCATCCATGGCTGAGTTCAGAGCTAAAGATAACATTTGTCGTCTCTGCCTTCTTCTGTAGAAGCCTAACTTCAACTTGTCTTTCAATACCTTGCTAACTTCAGAGCACAAGTCCATAATTCTAATGCCTCATCACTATCTCCGTCACTGCCACCTTCAACACTTTTTTCTCATTGTTCCCCTACTTTCAACAAATTACCACCTCAAGAACATCAAGAAATTACAAGATGAATGGATGTAACTTGTTATAGGATGACACCAACCAAGATTGGTTAAGAAAATTATGTGATTTATCTTGTGAATAATAGAATCCATGATATTAATGTCAGGTATTAGTTTTCTGTCTGATGTTTTTGGCTAAGAAACTTATATGATTTATCTTGTGAATAATAGAATACATGATATTAATGTCAGGTATTAGTTTTCTGTCTGATTTATTATTTAAATACAATTTAACCCATTAATTAGCATAATTATATTTTTAATGAAATCTTTCATTCTAATTATATTCTTTATATACAAAATAAATTCAATTACAATATCATATTTATTACTTTAAAATTATTTATATTTTTAAGATTAGTATAAATTATTTAAATTTTTGAATTACTCGTATACCTAATAATCTTTTTTTTCTGGTCACATTATTATTAGAGATGTCCCACATTTAAAAAAAAAAATATAATTTAAATATTCAATTGAAGTTAAATTTTAATATATATATATATATATATGGATTTAATTATAAAATTAATAAAAAAAACTTGTATTAGTATACCTTCAATTGATACATCGATATCTCACCAATAAGATAATTATTTTTGTTGATATTAGTTTATACATTTTAAAATTTTTTTATATTCTATAATTTATGTTTAAGTTATTGAATATAAAAAAAATCATTAAAATTTGTTATACTAAAAATTATAAAAAAAATATATACAAAATTAAAATTAGATATAAAAAAATTGGATTTTGATAAATTAAATATTGTTCTGTTTTCAAAATATCTTTTGTTTCTTAAATCTAGTTTTAACGATATTAAATTTAATATTTAAAGAGTATAAAAGAAATATATTAAAAAAAATTAATTACAAGTTAAAAATATTAATAAAATTTAAAATTTATCTAATAATTTTTATTAAAAAAAATGGTTGTATAAATTTATTTCAAGATTTATTTTTTTTATAATATTATTTATAAAATTCACAAATTTTTATTAATTCAATAATTACAAATTTACTCAAAATAAATTTACACGTTTTATAAAAAATTAAATAAAAAATACAAATTTGATTTAAGAAAAAACAAATTAACTTTTTTTTTATTATATTATATAAATTTATATATATATATATATATATATAAATATAAACTTATTTAGTTCTTATATAATTTATTTTCACTGTCATAAAACTCAACTGATTTATTAACCAGTTTCACTGTCATAAAACTCAACTGATTTATTAACCAGTTTCACTGTCACAAAACTCAACGAAAACTCAACTGATTTATCAACCAGTTTCCCTGTCACAAAACTTCACTGATTTATCAACCAGTTTCACTGTCACAAAACTCAACTGATTTATCAACCAGTTTCACTATCACAAAACTCAACTGATTTATCAACCAGTTTCACTGTCACAAAACTCAACTGATTTATTAACATACTACAAAAACTTAGCCTGTTTCACTGACACAAAACTCAACGGTCACAATAAACTCAACTGATTATTAACTCTTACTAAAAGAACATTAACCAGTTTCACTGTCACAGACACCACTTAAACTAAGGAAATATATAGTAAATTTGAATTAGCTTATAAACATAAATATCCAGATTTTGGATAGAATAAAGCCTAACTCAGATACTTAATATAAATCTGAAATAAACCTTAACTAGTAAATAAATTAACAGTCATAGATATCCAAATTTTGGATAGAATAAAGAGTAGCTCGTGTACCTAATATAAATCTAAAAATGAATCGGCAGTTGACGAGGGCGTAAACAAATAAGCAGTCATAAATATCAAATTTTGGATAGAATAAAGAGTACCTAATATAAATCTGAAATAAATGAAATAGAAACTACAATTGACGAGCTTTCTTGTTGTTGCTGCATGATGGACATTTGTACTGCTTGATATTCTCAGCCTTAGCAGGGGTAATCCTCACACATTTCCCATGAAACCACCTCTCACAAATGTCACAGCAAATCCAAAACTCATCAGCATCAGCAGCATAGTTCTCTCCACATGCCCCACAAAGTGTCTCTCCATGCTCTTCTTCATCGTCCTCTTGCAAAGCATCCTCTTCCTTCGATTCCATTTCTTTTAAATACTTTTCTTGTGATTCAGAACCTTTCTGCAATTGTCAAACCATACGACATTATCTAAAGGGCGAAAAAAAATACAAATTTGGTGCCTATATCTCATTCCAGATTGTACTAGACTTTTAGATCTAAAAAGAAGGATTATACAACCTTTTCAACTCCTCAAATGCATTATTATTGTTGGATATATAAACAAAACGTTGCTTATTTTGTGTAGACCTAACTACCAATGGTAATACATTAAACTTAACACTATATTCGTTTAGTTTCAGTTCAAAATGTTAGCATCTAGAAAGCAAACAGTCTGTGCTACTTCATACCCTTCCCTCTGAAACAATAAATTCTCCTACAACAGGAGCATTTGAAGTTCAAAGACACAATTAATCCCAAATCATGCATTAAATTAATTTTTTAAAATTAGTTTCATTGTAAAACTAAAGTTATGTAATCCGGAAAAAAAAACTAATCCTTAATGGTTAGGTAGTTTGTTCACCAGCAGGAGTTCAAAGAGGTCTAACCCAATTATCAAATTAAAAAACTTAAAGAAAAAAGAAATTAGCTTTTCATCGTAAAACTAAAGCTACGCTATCAGCAAACAACTACTAATGAATTATTTTGTTTCCTCACATTGTATACCTTAGAGTTTGATTTAGATTTGTTATTGTCACGATTAGAAACTGATGACTTTTCCTTTCCTTGTTTCTTGGCCTTCCCAGCAACAACTTCAAATATCGTTGGAAGATCATTCATCATATTAAAAAGACGCCATCTGCACATGAAGAATGAGATACAGATACTAAAGAAAGATAAATAAATATATATCAAAATATCAAATTAACTACAAAAGGGTAAAGCATCTAAATTAATGAGAGGGTGCAAACTGAAAAACCCTATCATCAAAGATAATAAGGAAAAATCAGCATTTCAATAAAAGCTTGACTTCTGTACCTGAATTTAACATTTATTGTATAAATTACAGTTTTGGTTTTCAACTCTAATAAAAGTGGAAATGAAATCCAATCCGGTATGGATTATGAATTCTGTAAAATCCTAGGATTCAATCTACTATTTGCAATTGTAATTCCCTTGTCAATCTAAGGTAAAATCCCAATTTTAACATCTTGTTTCATATAACCTAATGCTTCATTTATTTATCTCAGGCACCAATAAATCAACAGAATAACTTTGTCCAAAACAATGATACATTAAAAATTTTTTAGAAAATAATATGCAAAACAGTGTCCAGGCATCCTAAAAGTTGACCCTAAAGGTGGTGTTACTGAGATCAAAGATATCCCCATCTGAGGTAAAATACTTTGTAGAGCAAAACCAAATGTAAAATTCCAAGAAATAGGAAAAAGGAAAATAGTACCTTTCTTCTTTATCAAACCCAAATCTTGTACTAAAATATGTAACCACAGACATTAACCATGAGTCACTGTGCACAGCAACCAAGGATAGCCAGTCCTTTTCTTCCATCCCGTCTCTGGCAAAGTTAATACCTAATGCTGGCTCGGGAAGCTCTGGAGGAACCTCCTCAGCAGGCAGATTGACTTCCCAGTGCTCATTAGGAAATCCATAAAGACAGAGATTTTCCTTCTCTGTATTACAAAGCTCATATAGATCAAATAGTTATTGAAAATTCTAAAGTGTAAAAATATGTGACGCACTCAACCCTAGTACACCAGTTAGAATGTTAGGACAAATGGCCGAAAAAGAATCTTGAATGAAAGTAAAATGCAGATTCCTACAACCCAGCAAAAATGAATTATAAATTAATAAAAAACAGTAGAATGAAGTCATTTCTAATATATCAGTTTCATCCTATTTCAGTTGGCATGTAAAGTGGTCAACCAAGCAAAAGCTTCTATCTAAGTACAAAAGAATAGACATATGGAGAAATATTCCCAACGGGTAAAGCAAACAAAAGAAAATAAAATCAATTTCAACCAGATGTATTGAACTATTTATAATTAGGTCAGTGTGTCGAATTAATTTGATATAAAGAAAATTAATCAGGGACGAAAATAATTTTCATACACAATATAAAAAATATCCTAAAGTGCTTAAATTGTACTTTTCATCAAGCACAGCCTTAGAACTACTATTATTAATAATAATGTAATTTGAAAGAGAAAAAAAATAGAAGGATTTGGTAGCCAAGTAAGGCATTTACAAGAATTAAAGAATTAGTCAGGTAAAATAAAATACCAAAAAGAACAAAAAAAAAAAAAAAAGGTCAATTGAATACAAGTGGAAAGTGGAAAAAGAAAAAAAAACCGAGAGGATGCAGAAACAAAAATACCTGGATCACACTGCTGAAAGAACAATTCAACATCTGCGTAAGAACACACAAAAAGAAAAACGTTAGTTAGGGACGTAATTGAAATTGAAAAGAAAGCATTAAGAATGAAATTGATGGTACCCGTGGTGAGAGCCTTAACAATGGCGGCTCTGCGACCCTTGAAATCTCTGAAGACCTCTTGGACGGAACGGGGATTGTAGAGAGCTGCTCCGGCTGCGTCCATGTGTTGAAGAGACTGTATTCAGTTGAAAGAAAAGAT
Source organism: Macrotyloma uniflorum (assembly GCA_016859785.1). Classification (NCBI taxonomy): domain Eukaryota; kingdom Viridiplantae; phylum Streptophyta; class Magnoliopsida; order Fabales; family Fabaceae; genus Macrotyloma; species Macrotyloma uniflorum. The sequence continues at coordinate 3,613,199 of BDMB01000007.1, read as the reverse complement.
GGAGGGAAAGCGAAACAAACAAAGATGCCAAACTCCTTCACCACCCCTTCTCCCCTCTCTTCTCTCTCTAACTAATTGGAACCAATTCAATTGTAACAAATTTAATAAGTTATTCCCAATTTATAAAACCCTAACAACAGAAAACACTAAAAAGATAAAATGAAGATTTCATCAAAATAAAAAACAAAAATGAAAACTATAAATAGAGATAAATGATGTTTTAAGATTTGACCTAATTTTTTTAAATAATAAATATGATATCCCATTTTATAAAATCATGTGACCTTCAACCGTTACGTGAGATATTTTTATTTTAAAAAAATATATTAAAAATCATGGCGGCTCAAATTTCGAAAAAATAAGTGTGAATTTTAAAAAAAATTGCTCCCTCTCTCT